>WOXC01011270.1:0-25542 GCA_011680675.1 Gymnobelideus leadbeateri
AACTTCCGTTTCTGGCAGGCTGGGAACCCACCCATGACCTCCACCCCAGATCACAATCCAGATCCAGGGAGGTTAAAGCAAGAGCGATTACCCCCCAAGACTAACCACTGCATCTCCCTACAATTAATTTGCAGGCTGGGAGCTGGAGCTGCCTCCGAAAACTATAAAATGGCGTGTCTCCTCAGTGGCTTCTAGCCCCCAGGGGAGGAAGCCGACGCATTCCCCAAATACTGGTCCCGAAGTCCATAGGGCACTAACCTCTCACTTTGTCCTAGGCATGTCTATGTTGATAATTCTGGAATCGCCACAGCTGCTGGTGTTCTGGGGTCCCTCCAGCCGGCTGCTGGCCCTGCCGCCCTGGGGCTAAAACCTCGGCTCATGGGGACCTGGGCTCGCCTCCCCGGGCACTGGGCGCTGCGCTGCCGGCTCCCAGAGCATTGCACTGGTCCTTCCTGCAGGGCTGCTGGGCTGTCCTCAGCGGGAGGTTAGCTTCTCTGTGTCGTTCTGTGGGTTCTGGGGCTCCAGAAGTTGTTCAGAGTCCCCTTTTACATAGTTTGGAGGTGATCTGGGGCGAGAGTGGCTTGGACGCGCTGTTTCTACTCTGCCATCTTCTCTTACATGATTTTCAAAATCCTTTTTGAGCTCTTCTATGGCCTTAGACCAATTCATATTTTTCTTGGAGTCTTAGGATGTAGGAGTTTTGACTTTGTTGTCTTCTTCTGAGTGTGTGTTTTTATCTTTCTTGTCAACATAGTTTTAAAGTTAAAGTTCTTTTTTTCCCCGTTGTTTGCTCATTTTCTTTGCCTATTATTTGACTTTTTGCCTCTGTTAAGGTAGGGCTCTGCTTCCAGTTGTAAAGCCATGCACAAGCAGCTTTCCAGAAGAATGCTACTGTGAACAGCTTTCAAGGTTCTGATTACATAGCATAGTGAATACTCTATTTATTCAATAACAAATGAGAGCAAAACATTCACAGTAAATCAAGGTTCAGCATTCACAATGTTACACCTCATCACAGAAAATCAAAATACAGCATTCAGAACAACTCAGCATAGAAATGGCCACATAGGGGGCAGCTAGGTGGCGCAATGAATTGAGCACTGGCCCTGGAGTGAGGAGGACCTGGGTTCAAGTCTGGCCTCAGACATTTAATACAAAAACTAGCCATGTGACCTTGGGCAAGTCACTTAACTCCAATTGCCCTCCCAAAAAGTCCAAAAAAAAAAAAAAAAGAAATGGCCACATAGTTTTCAACAAAGTACAGTCATTTAGTCAATCAATCACTTAATAATTCAATCAACTCAATCATTCAATCCTCCTTAAGGAGGTTTGACTCATTAAGGGTTACAAAATACAACAGTCAATCATGGGGCATATTAAGTTATAAATCAGTCACTTATTTAGCCATCAATTGCTATTCAATCATCAGTCATTACTCAGTCATCAGTCATTGTTCAGCCCTCTCTTAAGGGGTATTGGGAAATACACAAGCCATCCACCCTTCAGTCACAAGTAAATCACAATTTCATCACTACTGAGTACCCATGGAGGGGTCTTTTCATCTTGACTTGAGGCAGGCAGCTCCTACTTGAATCCACCAAACAGTCACCTGGATTCAAAGGCAGATAGCTCCCAGTTCCTTGTCCAGCTCTCCTTGAAGGCCCTGCTCCACACTGAAGCTCACAGTGTCCAGTCCACCTTAAATCCTTCACAGTCTCTGCTCCCGAGAAGTCAAGGCTTAAAGCCACAAGCAGACAAAATACTGATACCACAGTCATGCTTCCTCAGTCTTCTGCAGCTCCGGCTAATCCTCAGAAATCCTCAGCAGCCTGGCTGACCCTCGGAATCAGCAGAAGTTAAAACTGCTTCCCAGAATCTAAATCACTTCATCCAGGTACTCAAAATAAAAATCATTCTCTCTAGCCTGGGCCTCTCTTCCTCTAGAACCTGGATCCAGGAAGATTTGATTCTCCCTCTCTGGGGCTTTTCCTTATATACAGTATTACTCCTCCCTTTTCAGCCCCTTCCTGTTATATCAGCAACAGGGGTTCATATCTTCTGTTTCTTTAATAGGGGCTTAATTTGAAATTAGGTGCTAAGTACCTCTCAGCTTAGCAATACAAAAGGAACTTCAAATTTCATTCCTATTACACCAGTCAGGAATGTGTACTGTCCCAAGCTTCAGGGATTTTGTGCAGCTGTTTTTAGAGATACTTCTAAGGACCTGTAAGTTATCAATTTTTCCAATGTGGTATGATCAAAGGAGAAGTATTTACTCCTCTACTGGCCTGTGGTCTGATCTGTGAGTGACCACAAGTACTCTTTTCTGCCCTGGAACTGTGAGGTGGGCTCTGTATGCTCTCTTCCATGCTCTCTCTACTGCTGTTACAAGCTCTGTTATGCCAGTGCTCCTCCTTGCCCCAGGACTGTGATCTAGATCTAAATATGGGCAAAGCAACAGAGTCCTGCCTCAGTGCCAGGAAAGACATCCCTCCAATCTCTGACTAGTTGTTTGATCTCCTTCTGTCTGTGGGCTGAGAGCTCTGGAAGCAGCCACTATCACTGCATCCACTGCCACCACCACTGCTGATTCAAACACTTCCAAGGCCTGCTCCTTGTTTTTTGGGGCCAGGGCTGTGCCGAGGCCATAGCTATACTGTGCTCCTCACTGACCCAGGTCCAACAGACATTTTCTGCTGATTGTTCTAAGGCATTTGTGGGTTAAGAAGTATGGAAACTGCCACAGCTACCAGTGATTTAGTCCCCTGAGGCCTGCCCTGTGTTTGCTGTGGCCCGTTCTGTGCTGGAACAGCTGCGCTATACAACACTCCTCTCTCACTCTGGTGAAACAGGTCTTTCTATTGACCTTCCATGTTGTCTTGGGCTAGAAATTTGTTTCACTCTGTCTTTTGGGGGTGGGGGTTCTGCTGCTCTAGAATTTGTTTAGAGTTTTGTTTTGTTTTTTCCAGGTATTTGGAGGGGTTTGTGGGAGAACTCATGTGAATCCTTGCCTTTACTCTACCATCTTGGCTCCTCCCCTCCCTCCCTGCCACATTCTAATTTTTAAGAAATTATTTTCTTTAGTTAACTTTTGCACCTCCTTTTGCATTTGACCAATTGTACTTTTAAAGGAGTTGTTTTCCTCAGTGAATTTTTCTTTCCATTTAGCCAATTCTATTTTTAAGGGGTTGTTGTCTTCAGTCAAATTTTGTGCTTCCTTTTTCCAAACTGTTGACCTCTTTTTTCATGATTCTCCTATATAACTCTTATTTCTTTCCCCAATTTTTCTTTTATCTCTCACTTGACTTTTAAGATCCTTTTTGACCTCTTCAAAGAAGACTTTTTGGGCTTGAGACAAGTTCATGTTCCTGCCGGGGGCCACTTAGTTACCAGCACTAAGTGTGGGCAGAGATGTGGTAAAGATGAATCAGGGGGACAGTTCAGGACAGAATTACATTTATTGATTCTTTGGACAAGGTTTTTATAGAGTAAAGAGAAAAAAGAAAATGTAACTCTAGTTTTCTTATCACTGTTTAGTACAGGAGATTTAGGTAGTTTATCAATATCCTGGATGTAACAAAATGTCTCTATAATCTAATAAGGATTTCACACCTTTTGGCTAAAATCCTAGAACAGGGCAGAGCCTTTGATCTCAGTACTCAGGTAACTTCTTTTAAATGTACCCACTTCACAAAGGAGAATCCAGGAGCCAAATTCAAAAGCCGTGCCACAGAGGATTTTCTTTGGAGCCAGCTATCAAGAATCTTTCTGAGTCCTGGATCAAGCCATTTTAACTCCTTGCATATTCCTCTTTGAGGATTTACATGTAGGCATTTTGACTTCTTCTGAGTTTGTGTTTGTGTTTTGATCTCCCATGTAACCATAGTAGCATTCTATGATCAGGGCTCTTTCTTCTTAATCACTTTCAGCCTATTTGGTGACTTTTAAAATTGAACTCTGCTTCTGCAGTAAAAAGGGCACTATCCCAAGCTTCTTAGGTTGAGGGCTAGTGACCTGGTCATTGTCTTTCCACACTTGGGCCTCAGCTGCTTGCCTCTTGCCCAGTGGTCTGGTGGTGGCCCAACCTAGTAGCGTCTATTGTTCCTCAGCTTATAATTTGACTTCTGCACTGCAGCTGGAGGCCTCACTGCTTGCCTGAAAAGCCAGGGTTGAGGGGCCTTTGTTGCTAACATATGCTGCAAATACGAGCATACCATTGGCTTGCCCAGACTTTGTCCTGGTCTGTGCTCCCCTTTAACCTAAGTGAGACAGACTTTTCTTGAAGTGCTTGTAAATTATCTTATAAAAAGCTGGAAAATTATTTCCATCTTTTTGTGGGTTCTGTACTCAAGAATCAATTCAGAGGCTTCATTTTATGTTGTTTCCAAGGGAAACTCTGGAGAGATCTCAAGCAACCGCTTGGCTTCTCTCTGCCATTTTGGCTCCACTCTGTGTTTTAATGTTTTCAAAGTATTTTCCTCATATTACTTTTAACCTTAATTTGTAACCATTGAAATTTATCCTCTTGGGGAAATGTCTAGCAACTTGAAATTGTTTTTTTATAGTAACATTCTCCCCTTAATGAAAAATTATAAGAAAAAATATAAGAATACAGTTATAGATACTTGGAATTGGAAATTACTTTAGAGGTCATCCAATACAGTTTACTTCAGTCTTTGTGAAAAATATGTAGTTCTTATAGTTTTTGTTTTATTTTTTGCTCTTTGGAGGGCAATTGGGGTTAAGTGACTTGCCCAAGGTCACATGGCTAGTTTTTGTGTTAAGTGTCTGAGGCTGAATCTGAACTCAGGTCCTCCTGACTCCATGGCTGGTGCTCTATTCACTGCGCCACCCAGCCACCCCCAATCTTTTTTTTTTTTTTTAAGAGACATCATTTTGTAGTGGAAAAAAGACTAGCTGTGAAGTTAAGACTTCCTGAAATTCCTTGGGAATATCATTTAACCTCTGAGCCTTTGTTTATTCATCTCTAAAATAAAATGATTCAATAGATGATTTCTAAGATTTCTTGTTCTATATTATGTGATTCTATGAAATTATTGTTTAATTTGACAGACCATGATTCCTTATTATGTAATAGTTAATGTTTTAAAATTTCATACTTATATGTATTTAAAACTACATCACTTTTGTAAGATTTATGGGGAATTTCAATTATATCTTTTCTGCCAAAATTAAGTAAAGTATTGTGCTCTTCTTAAGTGAATATGAAAAGCCTGCACAAGCAATTTTGGGCATTCAAGGCAATTCAAAGGAATATCATTTTTGAGGGCTATAGGAAGCAATTAAAAATGTTCTCAGTTGTCACAGCCAAAGAGTTCTATATTTACTTTTATTTGGTTAAGCTTTTTATGTGTTATAAATAATACTAAATATCAAAGAAGATGATTTGTGCCAACCTTAATTTTTATATATCCATATTATGATGATAATTTTTATCCATGATAATTTTTAAAGGTGCTGGTGGATATTATAAATCCTCTAGAAATTAAATTTTATTCGATATAGTTTTACAGTGAAATTTATTTTATTTTAATTTAGTCTTTTGATAATTGGGCATTTATATGTAGTATTTGTGGCAACTCATTTTTTACATGTATTTAATTTAAGAGAATAGATCATTCCTCATGGAATGGGAAAACATGTCAGGTAAATAATTTATATTTTTTTTAGCAAAGAGAAATTCTCTTAAAATTATTAATATTCACATCCACAATGGTCATGGGAGGGAAGGGAAGCCTAGTTGCATTGGTTGAATAAATAACTTTTTACTTATTGCCCTGCTCTTTCTGTAGTGGAAAGTAATTACTTTCTTTGTACATCAGCATTTAATGAGTAATCAGTGTTTTTAATATTGTGAAATTAGATAAGGAACAAAATTGAAAGTAAATAAAGAGAACCCTATCATTAGTAGTGGACTAATTATGTGAATGGTGGTTATGTGTCTTTGAAGAGGCATCCCAGTTGGCAAATTGGCACGTAAACTTTTGAAATGAGGAAGTAAAAGGCACGGTTCATAAGAGAAAATCAGTTGACTCTCTCACTGAACTTTTAATAATATCTCTTTTCTCTTTAAATACTTTCATAATTAGTAAACTAAATAGACTGTACTAGCAGTTCCCACATTCCTTTCATAATTGTGCTGCTTGCCTTCATATTTTTTTCTGATTTAATTGTTTCATCTATTCTTTTCATGCCTATTCCTAAACGGATATAGAAATACAGGAATCTCCAGTACAGACACCAGGAACAAGAATTTCAGGGAAAGGTATTCTGTGAAATAATCAAATAAAAATATTTACTCAAATTATAATTAAACTACTTTAGTTGCCGCTCTAGTTCAAGTTTTATTTTTGCTATTGCCTTTGCTATTTTTGTTTAGCCTAAACATTACATAGAACAAAATAGGATACAGTCCATTATACCGGGTATTTTCTTTGTGGCACACCATTAGAAAGTAGTATATAGTTTTATAACTTGATAAGTTTTAAACAGTTTGGTAATAATTAAGAGCCCTACTGGAAAAGTTGAAGGGGGTATGGGAGAAGATATGGGAGAGAGCAGATTAGATGAGGGGATATCCTGTGGGACTGCTATTCTGGGGTGGTGGATAGGGAAAAGATGGGGGAAAAATTGTAACTCAAAATCTGTCAGAAATGAATGATGTAAACCAGAAGTTAATAAAGCACTTGAAAAAAAAGAATAATTAGGAGATTTTTTTTTAAAAGCAATTGGGGTTAAGTAACTTGCTCAAGGTTACACGGCTAGTCATTATTTATGTGTGGGTGCTCATTTTCTGAGGCCGGATTCAATCTCGGGTCATCCCAACTCCAAGGCGGGCGCTCTTACTCACTGCGCTACCTAGCCGCCCCTAATTAGGAGATATTTTTAGGGAAAAAAATGTAGTAGTAGAATATGATAAGCATTTTGCTATTTTTTGAATAACTATCTTGAGTTTGAACTTTCAATTTAAAATATAAAGATTTTTGAAATTCCTATTTTAAAAACTACTTTGTTGTGGTAATTTCTTTCTTATTCATTATTGGATTGAGTTAATTCTGTTCATGTTTATGTTGATATTATATTGATTTCATGTCATATTATTATTATAATTCTACTTCATTATATATCTAATAGTTTTGCAAACTGTCATATTTTGTCTGTGTGTCTAGTTCAAGTTAATTGCTTATGTGCTGCTAAAAGAGAAGGAATCCAACCTGCTACTACTCTGATCTTTATTCTGTTTTCATTGTGGCCATGTAATTGCTAACTATACTGAAGTTTTGCTACAGTTGTTATATAGTATAGGTTGGGTGCTTTTTAATTAAAAAAAAAATGAATGAGAGTCTAAACATGGGAATTAAGTTGCTTGAGATCCTGGCCCACAGGAGGCTTTGAAGAGGTAGTAATGTCCAACCCAACAAAGCATGATTCTTCTCCTTTGCTTTATCATATAAATTTCACCTTTCCCCATAACATAAGTGCCTCTTCAAATCATATCTGTGGTATGAAATGAGCCTGGAGATAGTGTGCAAGAGCTCTCCAGCTTTGAGGAGATTAGAGCTTTTATGCCTTTTAAAACTACCACAATGAAATCTTTCCTGATCATCTCTAAGTAGAGAGGAGAACTAGAGACTTTGTTCTATATGAATTCTGGCCCTCCACCCTTTGGAAAAGTCTAAGAATACCATTTTATACTATACAGTATGGTTTAACATTTTTAACTTAATTACATTTTAATGGGAAGAAACAATGCAGTAGTCATATTTGTCATTCATTTGATGGTTACTAGTTACTAAGTTTGTATTATGCTCTATATGTCTTATTCTAAAATTCGTTAGGGTGTAGAGGTAATCTTAAATTTTCAGAATTTTTAAATGTGTGGACAAACTGAACACTCTTACAGGTCTTAACCATTTGGAAATACTGAATAGACAGCTGACCATTACCATAAAAAGTCATAGGTTTAAAACATACTTCTGTTACCTACTGCCTGGTTTACTCTACCCAGGTTGCTTAACTTTTCACCGCCTCAAGTTATTAACTCCCTAAGACTATAATTTGGAGAGAAATTCCATCTATATCAGTGGAAGTCATTTTTCTCAGTAGGAGATACATATCTCATTGAACATAACTAATTCAAAAGAAATTTGGCAGCATTTTGTTGGATTGGAGAAAGTACAGTTTGGAGAATGGTTATAAATCAAATAATAAGACTGCACCCAGTGAAATGGGCAAATGGTCACCTCTTACTTGCTTCCCTTAGATTAGTGTGAAGGTTGATAGAAAAAAAGAAGTGCTTATTTCACTGCCCATCTGACTCTCTTTAGACTATTTTGGGGGAGAAGGTCGGAAGAAATAACAGGTGTACATTGTACATCATAAATTTATTATTTTTGTTTTTAGCATTGTCTCCCCAGGAAGGCTTGAAAAAAGAAAATATATTGGTTTGCAACTCATCAGCCCCTTCTTTCTAGAGACTATAGAGGTCTTTGCAAGGTACATTATTTCTAGATCTCTTGCCCATGGAGAAGCATTTGAAATATATTATGTCATACTAAATAGAGCAGTCTCTGGATCTTCCCTGACTTACAGAACGGACCAAATCAGTCATGTTGTGTAATGCCAAATGTGGCAGTGCTATATCTCCAAACATTTCTTCTGTGAGATATGTGGTGAGAAAGGTGAAATAAATTTGGTCTTCTTCAATCTACTTACATAAAAAGCCCAGATTAATCCTGTAATGTCAGTTTGTTCCATCTGTTTATGATATCTGCTTGTGATGTTTTGTTCTGTCAGTGTGAAAGAATGTGCCAGTGAAAAGGTTAATGTAAACAAATCACTTATAGATATCTGTTGCTTGAAGAAGACCTTTCTACCCTCATAGCCTTGATACTTAAAACTCTTATCCCTAGCATAATTCCATCTGTCTTACTTTGTCACATCCCAAAAAACACATTGTAGTAAAACTTCATTAATTCTACTTTTAATATTAATGTCATATATTGGTATGTATGTTTTAATTGAATTTTACTTCTTTCTCCAGTAGTGGAAGAAAGTTCCCTAGAAGAATCTGTAAGCAGGTAGGCTTCATAGTAGGTTAATATTTCTTTTGATTGATTAGTCCATTAATTTATTTCAATTAAATTAACTTCATTAATTATTAAATTAATTTAATTAATTGGTAGTCCACACAATACATTCTCCAATAGGTATTTCTATACAAGGCAAAGCAGATTCTCATGCTCCAAAAAACAACATATCTTCAGTTTAACCATTTCTCACTATAAATTACCTCAAGTTTTTACTTAATTATCTTGCATGGAAATGTATTTATTAAGTACCTAGCATATTTATTTATTAAGCAGATTGACACCTGTTCTGTGTTAGAGAGTTGCCTTAGTAACACTGAGGGAACTGATTTGCTTGTCTCACAAAATTAGTATATAATTAAGAGAGAGCTTGAATCCAGTATATTTTTACTCCCAGACCCTACTCCTTATCCACAATCCCCTAATAGAACTACTAATAAATATTAATTAAATAAATGAAGAATGAGCAAGCTATGTTCTTCCATATGGCCTCACTATGTATTTATTAGCTACCTGGGATGGATTCTTAATAAGCCTTTTAAGGCACATCTATATGCAAATCTGTGTCTTATTAAAATTATGGAAATGTATCTAAGTGCTCAGGGATTATGAAGTCAAGGAGTAATCAACATGGAGTGGGGATTTGTCACTGGGGATAGGCTCCTAAGTCAAGACAGGAAGTGGTATTGGCAATTTCTCAGCAAGAAGGAGAGAAGCAATAGAAAGAAGTCACAAGTGGACAACAGTGGTAGAAAGCTGGCTTTCACATTAAAACTTCAGTAGGAATTATTGTAGTTCCCAGTTTGAGGCATCCAGGCAAGTTGGCATTATATCTTGAGAAGAGGTGGCAAGTCTGTCAGAAGTCTGTCATTTCTCTGGAGCTCCTAGGGAGGCAAACAGATGTGGCCATGCATTAGCCATGAAGGCCACTAACTGGCGTGATTAAAGACTTAACTATCTCACTTCCAGTGAGCTCATATTCATATAGCACATTGTTTTTCAGTGATCTGCAGATTTTGTGCTTTGTTTGTGTTGTTGCCAGTTACGAGAGTTAGTATTAATACAGAAGAAGGTGACTGGGTAAAGCCTTTCCACTCTCCAGATGATCAAGTAGAATCAAGTATTCCTTTAAATAATACAGAGTTAAAAATGTAAACAAAAAAGAGAACCTATGAGAGGCAAAGGGGAGAAGTGTGTATCAGGAGGTTGGTGGGAAGAATCATGTGATATAAAGAAGCTGAATATTTGGAGCCTTTCTTCCTTCTTTTGTCCAAAGTAGATTGTGTGGAAAAGGGAGCAGGAGCAGGATCTGAACTCAAGAAGGAGAAGAAGTTGTGAGGATGATTTGGAATACTTTGGAATCTTGAAAAAGGTCAGAGATTGAAAATAATATAAAGAAATTCAGGAGGCCTTGAGAAATTGAAGGGCCTTGAGCAGAAGGAGAAAGACTCCATCTAAAGGAGGAACAGAAAGTGAGAAAAGGAGAAGGATTTGAAGAGATGGAGGAGGATGTAATGAAGATGATGTGAAGGTTATGAGAAGAAAGAGGAGATGGGATCAGACTGAAGGAGAGATCAAAGGAGGAGAAGAATTTAAAAAGACAAGACCAAATAAGTAGAATAAATTGGCAGGTTGAAGGAAAAGGAAAACAAAGTTGGGCATGCCTATTAAAGAATCAAGAAAGTTTTATTTTTTAAAGCTGTCTTGGTGTTAACAAATCCTAAGGAGCTATTTCACCAATGCAATCCTCACAGGAGCTGCTATGAATATGCCAGTATATTCCCAGGGTTGAATTGCAAGATATAAACAGACTCTCCACATAGAAGACAGAACCAAACCATTTAATCAAACACCAGAAGGCTGAATCCCAATACCAGAAAACCAAATCCACCATAGCAACAAAGAAATCTGTGTAACACTGCAGAGAGCACTGACATCCCCAAGCCTTCCCCCTGCTAGGGCCTTCCCACAAACAACAATCACAACTCCCTGTCTGCTTCCTCTCTCTCCCTCAGTTCTAACCACTCTGACCAACTTCTTCTGGGCTCTGCTCCACCCTTCCTGCTCTACCCACCTGGCAAGCTCTTCCCACCACAGATTCATGTGATTCAGGCTTCCATGTTACTCAAACAGGTCACATGGGCCAATTGATGAATGGGAAAGATCTTTCCATCTACATTATGTTACAGGGACTGAGTCAAGAAGTGCCTTGAGGGTAGTGGATAGGCAGTAGGTCCAAGACTGAGGGTAAACTAGTTTAGATTTCCCCTTTTGTCACATACTTGTTTTGTGACCCGAAACAAGTCATTAAATCCTTCAGTGTTCTCAGACAACTATCTGACACAGAATAGTTGCCAATCTGTTTTATTTCCTCGTTGGAAGTTCCTTATAGCAATGAAATATAAGTCTTATACCCTATGGTCTATGAATATCTACCACCAACCCTCAAAGAGACAAATAGATTGATAATCCTGTAGGTGAAACTCCCTGAAGGCAGATTGTACAGAGTATTACAGCAAGAAAGATAAAAACTAATTATTTTACTTCTTGTACATATGGTGGTTCAAGTAAATTTTTACTGACCTGCATTGATTTTTCTGATTCTGTGCAAGAAGTCTTCTGTAAGGAGATAAGTCTTAAATTAGGCCCTGAAGGAAATGGTGCACATTGATTGGTAGCAGGTAGGCAGATGGATGTTCCAAACCAAAAAGGCATCATGAATATTCCAATTTACTATGCAAATGGTTTCTATTCTATTCTCTGTTATCTGACCAGCTTTATCAGTAATTATATTACATCCAGAAATGGTTGCACTTGTAATGAATACCTATCTGAGATTGGAATATATGATCTACTCACAGATCTAGAGGGTAGCTAGGCAACATTGTGGACAGAACACTAGGCTTGGAATCAGGAAAAGTCATCTTTATGAGGTCAAATCTGACCTCAGACACTTACTACCTGGGTGACCCTGGGCAAGTTAGTTAGCCCTGCTTGTCTCGGTTTCCTTAGTCAGAAGCTGGTAAGGAAGGCACAAAGAGTAATGCCATGCTACAAATACATTGCAAGTTTTTGGTAATTATGTGATTTATAATATTCCACTGTGTCAATTTGTCTATTTTAGAGTAGTATAAAATAGTGAGATTATTCTGGAGGATAAACCCACTGATAGCTTGTATAACAATGTTTTCTTCTCTGCCAAATTGAATCTTGGAGTAGAAATAGTTTATGTACCCTTTTCTATTAAGTCATGTTTTGTAATGTATCATTTGAGCACCTGAGAACAACTAAGAGATCTTTCTTAATGATTCTCTTCTGGAAATAAAACTACTTATTTTTGTTTTCTTTTTGAAAGACTCTCTGACAAACTTGGGACTGATGATTCCTGGCCAACCACAGATGAAGAAGAACTAGATTTTAGTACTAAGGTAAAGTTTCTTTATGGGATGTTTTTTTTCCTAAGCTTAAATTTCACTTTGGTGGGTGCTTTGCTTTGTTAAAAAAGAAAAAAAAAACTATTGTAAACCTAATAATCATCAACAAAAAAAATTTTAAATTTAGGGGTGGCTAGGTGGCGCAGTAAGTACAGTGCCGGCCCTGGAGTCAGAAGGACCTGAGTTCAGATCCAGCCTCAGACACTTAACACAAACAAAGAAACCTAGCCATGTGACCTTGGGCAAGTTACTTAACCCCTGTTGCCCTCCAAAAAGCAAAAAAAAAAAAAATTTAAATTTAAATAATATCCTTAGTATTTAACACCAAATGAATTCAATACATTTGGAATCAAGTTAAAAGCAAAAAAGTTTTTGTTCTATGTCAGGCTTTAGGTTTCTTTCAAGTTTTCCCATCTCTAGCTTTGTTTTTTTTTTTTTAACCAAAAAATAGTTAATATCAATATTGTGCAATTTACTTTCTGCTGAAATCTCTGTATCACTTTCCATATTTCCTTTTAAGCTTTGTATTTATCTGTGCACTGGAAAGAACATTAAATTTGAAGTCATAGGACCTGGGTTCATATCCAATGAATACCATTCTTAAATAAGCATATGACCTTAGAAAAGTCTTTATATCCTGATGATATTTAAGGTCCCTTCTAGCTCTGAATATATGATCCATTACATAATATACTGTTCTTTCTAATGTTGGGTCTAGAGACTGCTTCCAACTTTTTGCTATTTCAAAGAGCAACTATGAATATTTTTGTACAGCTAGGTCCTTTTTTTCCTTCCTGTCATCTTTTTAGGGTGAATTCATAGCATTGGAATCATACATAGCAATGAAATCAAAACACATGATCAGTTTTATTGCTCTTATGTGTTGTCCTCCAAAATGTTTGTACCAATGTGCAATCCCACCAGTAGTGTTTGATATACTAGTTGATATGATAAACATGTTGATTTGCATTGATTATTGGGAAATTGGAGCATTTTTCATGAAGTAATTATGTAATAATGAAATAATTTTATTCAATCATTGCTTCATTTGGAGGTATTTTACTAGATGAGAGATATGTTTCAGATACAGTCAATCCTCAATTTTTGTGGAGGTAACATTCCCAAAAAATGGCACAAAAGTAAAAAGCTTGGTTGTGTATATATTTAAAATATGAAAAATAGGGGGTTAGGTTTCCATGACCACCAAAAACTAATCTTTCCATTAGAGATTGATAAAAATACAATTTCTAATTCTGCTCAGCCCCCTACATTTTATACTAATTTTCTGTCATGCTGCCCAGTTGGATACCTTCCCTTTGCCCCTTTTCTAACTTCCTTTTATGTATTATTTTTTTTTAGAATTTAAACTCCTGGAGGGAAGGGGCTGCCTTTTTTTTTTTTGCTTGTTTTTGTAGTCCTAGCACTTAACACTGTCTGAAGTACACTAAGTACTTTATTAGTATCTTTTCTGAGCTATATAATAATTTGATCCTTGTATTGATTACAATTTTACTATGGTATGATTTATAAAGGTTGTGTTTAGAATTTGTCTTTAAAAAAATGAACATTTCTATATGTCCTAATCTTGAGTGGTTGTGTAGTTTGCCCTTCCTTCTCCAAGAGGACCATGACATCAGGGAGATGATAACATGACTTGCAATTGACTTTGGTTTGAGTGAGGGAAGACTGTGCAAAGTCACCAGCCTCACTTCTTCCTTCAGAGCTATCTGGGTCCAGTGACCTAATATGGATCAGGAAGACTGGAGATGGCCCAGGATACATTGGGAGACCTTGGCCCTTTTAAGCTAAGGTCTTTTCAAGTTCTCACTTTGGCTGACTTAATACCAACTCAGTGAATAGGCCTCTTAAGAAATGAATCAAGGGATGACCTCTTTAATTAAGAAAAAAATCAAACTGGAAAGGGAAGACCCTCAGGGTACCTGCCCAAAGGAAAAATAGTTACTATTTATACTCACTTTGAGGCCAGGAGAGCCCAAAAAATAACCATTAAGTGGTGCTTGGGCAGGGACCTATTCCAATTCATGAGATCCTGAGTGAATTGGGTTTAAGGCTTGGTCTTTGACAAAGAAATCTAGCCAGTAAACCCCAAGTTAACAAAGTAGATTTAAGCCATCAAAATTTTCCTTCATTTGGACATAATACCCTCAGGTAAGGGGAGAGGAAGGTTCTATGTGATGATATATATTTATACAGTTTTCTTGTTCAGAAGACCCCATGAGACTTGCAGTACTTTTCTGGAGCATGATTGTAGCATAAAACTTGAGTTTTAAAGGCAAACAATGAAACTATGCAAACTAATGCTTGGGAAGTTCGTAAATCTACAAAAGAACAATGAAAACGACCATGAATCACTGTAGATACCAGCCACTCCACAGACTTGCAGCATTGTTTCTCCTTTTTTTTTTTTCATCTACTTTGTATAGGGGTTATCAATGTGAAAGTGAAAATGAGGTTATTAATTAAATCATGCAAATGCTTGAAGTTGTAAAAGTTAAGCTACTTGAATGTTTTTGGTGAACAAAATAGTCTAGAAGATTTTATTTTTTACATGATGATCGAATTAAATATATTACAGTAGTAAACCTCAGAGAAATGTGGACTTTTAAATGTTAGTATTTTATAGGAATTGATACTCATTATTCTTTTTTTTTTTTTTTGGCAGAAACTCCCCAAGGCAAACTTAACCAAAATAATAAATGCTTCTCAGCAAATAAGGAAAAGCAGTAAGCTATCTAAGGAATTTCCATTCATGTTATTATTTATTGCCTTGAAATGATGGATTTGTTCATGTACTCTTTATTTGTTTTTAATATAGTAGATGAAAAGAGTAGCACTGTCAATACAGAACATAGAACTTTTCTTGGGCACAATCAATCAGATAGCGAAAAAGAAGATATGACAGATATCCTTCCTAAACCTTCATCCCAAGCCCAGTGCTCCCCTCATCCTGTCCATTCCTCACTTGGCTCCTTTTTGAGGTCTTCCCAGGTGATGTCTACTCTTCTAGGCAATAATAAGGTAATTATATTGGCTATGATTCCTATCCTTTTTTTCCATATTTGTTCACTCTCTGTCCTTTCCTCCCATTCTCATCACCACTGCATGATAATGGCAAGGATTCTAGAAATGGAAGTCCTCAACAGTGACATCAAAACAAAATTGAGAACTGCTGGGAAAACTGGAATACAGTATGGCAGAAACTGGGCATAGACCATTATCATATACAAAAATCAAGTCTAAATGGGTGCATGATCTAGGTATAAAGGATGATACTGTAAGCAATCTGGGAAAGCAAGGAATAGTTTACCTGTCAGATTTGTGGAGAGGGAAAGACTTTAGGACCAAACGAGAATTAAAAAGCATTATAAAATGCAAAATGGATAATTTTGATTACATTAAATTGAAAAGCTTCTGTACAAATAAAGCCAATGTAACCAAGATCAAGAGGGAGGTAGGAAATTGGGAAAGAATTTTTACAACCTATGTCTCTGATAAAGGACTCATTTCTAAAGTATACAGAGAATTGAGTCAAATCTATAAGAATACAAGTCATTTCCCAATTAATAAATGGCCAAAGGATATGAACAGGCAGTTTTCAGAGAAAGAAATTAAAGATATCTATAAGCATATGAAGAAATGCTCTAAATCACTAATGATTAGAAAAATGCAAGTCACAACAACTCTGAGGTACCACATCTCTCCAGTCAGATTGGCTAAGATGACAAAACAGGAAAATGACAAATGCTGGAAAGGATGTGGGCAAATTGGAACACTAATGCATTGCTGGTGGAGTTGTGAACTTATCCAACCATTCTGGAGAGCAATCTGGAATTATGCCCAAAGGGCTATAAATGATTTCATACCCTTTGACCCAGCAATACCACTTCTAGGGTTATATCCCAAAGAGATCATAGAAGAGGGAGGAAGACCCATATGTACAAAAATATTTATAGCAGTTCTTTTTGTGGTTGCAAAGAATTGGAAATTAAAGGGGTGCCCATCAATTGGGGAATGGCTAAACAAGTTGTGGTATATGCATGTAATGGAATATTATTGTGCTATAAGAAATGAGGAAGATACGGTTTTCATATTTACCTGGAGAGGCTTATACAAACTGATGCTGAGTGAGAAGAGTAAAACCAGGAGAAATTTGTATACAATCACAGACACAACATATGTGTGATGACCAACTATGACAGACTGGACTCTTCTCAGCAATGCAGTGATATAAGTCAATCCCGAAAGACTCATGGAGAGAGATGCCTACATCCAGAGAAATAACTAGAAAGAACTGAGCTTGAATCCTGATGGAAGAAAACTAATTGATCTTTTTCTTTTCATTGTTTGGTTTTATTTCTTCTTTACCATTTTTCATCCCATTTAGTACAATACACCTTTGTAACTTGACTAATGTCCATTGTGAAAGTATTTGCAGATCCTATACTGGACTATATGGCGTCGTGGGGGGTGGGAGAAGGGAGGGAAGGGAAATTTGAAACTCAAAGAACTATGGAATTGAATCTTATAAACTAAAAATAAACAAATACATTTTAAAAAAAAGAACATTGAGGGAAATTTGCCTGTTGAAGATAAAGGGGTGATGGGTCCTGACAATTTGTGTGTGAACTATCTGGAAGAAGAAAGATTAGAAAGCAGCCAAGAGGAAGGATGATTGAAAGATCATGAAGATGAAGTGGCAGAGGAGGAAGGAGAAGAGGAAAAAATTAGTCAAGATGCCTGGGATATTATAGATGGAGAGGAAGGATAAGAAATATGTAGATATAGAACATGAAGAAGAAAGTCAAGATGAAGAAGATTTTGAAAATATGAAGGAAAAAGAGGATTTGAATAACAGGTAGAATCTCTTTCTTCATAATATGAAATATGATAGCCATGAAATTGAATTTGAAATGAGTGAAGAAAAGCAGGTAACAAACATTCCTACAGAATTTCCCATCTCAATTATAATGAATATTTATGGAAACTTAGTTGCAAACTTGTATGACACTTTTCTTAAGGTAAAAAATAACTGAATATTTCGTTTGGTTAACAAATTATTTTTCTTAGAAAGGCAAGATTTAGATCTAGAATGAACCTTACAGCTTTCCTAGTCCATTCAGTCCCTTAATTTTAAAGTTATAAAATTTAGTTGTTCTGTTCTTGTAGGTACATTAGAACAAGAATATGTGAAAAAATATTTTAGGCTATAATAACTTGATTTTCATTTATTCTAAAACTAAGTATCCACCACATGTTATACTTCACTGTATAAAATGAATAAGGGGTGGCTAGGTGGCACATTGAATAGAGCACTGGCCCTGGAGTCAGGAGGACCTGAGTTCAAATCTGGCCTCAGAAATTTGACACACTTACTAGCCATGTGACTTTGGACAAGGCACTTAATCCCAATTGCCCTGCAAAGAAAAATAAAAATAAAATGAATTAAAACGGAATTTTTGGTTAATCATAACCTAAAAAAAATTTCCAGTAATAACTGAATTCTAAAAAGAGAAGAAATTTTGAAAGGTTCAAGTAGCATGTATATTTCCTCTTATTTAAAATGCATATGTACCATCTTTAACATTCTATTTTTAAACACTCAGAAAAAGTGATTCCAGAATATTCTCATCAATTGTAATTCTACAGTTCTCAAAATTGTAATTTTGTAAGTCATAAAACCCTGAAATGAAATTCCCTTTTCATTTGTGACCAATTTTAAGCTCACCTCTCTTTGTTTTCCAGATGGACATTGATTCTTTATGGTAATAATTAACATAGAACAGATGAATATGAAACAACTTGAATAATAATCTTATTATATTCCTACATCTTCTAAACTTTTTAAAAATACATATAATTTCCAAAACTTTAATTTCTCTTCCATCCAATATATATTATTAGCTCATGTTGTGTTGTGAACTCTTATATAAGTGGGACAAAAAAAAAAGTTGTAATCTCAAATGCCAAAATTTAATTTTTAATTATATTTTAACAGTAATCAAAATAATCCCAATTAGTAATAATTAAATTCAACAATTTATCACACATTTATAACATTTTATTGTGTTTAAGGCAAGGCATTTTGTTATATGGAATTCAGAAACCAAGAAGACAGTTCCAGCCATCGTGTATAATATAATTTAATTGTGGATCTAAGGCATCCACAAATAACTTTATTTTCTCTTAGCTACTGAAAAAGTCAGTTTAAAAACTGACATTGTTATCAATCATTTTTGTTAAAGTATTTGGAACATTCATATTTTAAATAAAACTAAAGTTGGATATGTTTTCCTCTTCATGTATCTCTGTTTCAGTCAAGCTAGATTGTGCATCAATTCCTGAATGTACCTTGATCTTTTCCTCCCTCTATACCTTTCGTTACACTGTTCCCTGTGTTTGGAACATCTTCTTTGACCTCTTTTTTGCCATCTGAAATTCTAGCTATCTTTCAAGGCCCAAATCAGATGATACCACCTGTATAAAGCTTTTGCTGTTCCTTATAACCTCTTATAGCTATAATTCTCGAATACATTTCACAGATTATTGTTTCTGTCTTATTTACATCCTACTTAACACTGATTAAGTACCTGCTATGTGACAGGAAGTATGTTAAGTGCCAGGGATATAAATATAAAAAAGATAGTCCCTGCCCTCAAGGGGTTTACTATCTAATGGAGGAAGACAACACACAACCTCAAAGGAAACCCATAATTTCAGGGTTGGAGGAAGCTGCCTGGTGCTGGGACATGTGGGAGAAGTTAAAGAACTCCCCAGTAGTGTAGCAAAGTGTGAAATGAGGAGGTATCTGTGCCGAGCCCCCTTCTTCAATGGAGGCTTTGAAGT
Source organism: Gymnobelideus leadbeateri (assembly GCA_011680675.1). Lineage (NCBI taxonomy): Eukaryota > Metazoa > Chordata > Mammalia > Diprotodontia > Petauridae > Gymnobelideus > Gymnobelideus leadbeateri. Next base: position 19,409 of record WOXC01011270.1, read on the forward strand.
TCCTGGCTCTTCCTCCAGTCATGGGAGTGGTATATAGTGGTTAGGTGTATGCTAAGGCTGATGGAATCTTGCAGGATGATGAGGTTTCCCAATCATAACATTTTTAGGGCCTGGAGAAATCTCAAAGTTGTGGTAAGAAATGAGATATTTGTGGTGGTCTGCATCTTTCAGTGGAGGTTTTGGAATTCATGGCTCTTCCCTTCAATCAGAGGCTATCTTCTCTTCTCTACTAGATTATTACTTGAGCATAAGAACTGTTTATTCTGTTATTTTTTCAGTTCCTGGTAGTTGAATTTGTTGAAATAAGAATTAAAACATTCTTCAGCATATATAATACTGTAAATTACTCTTTCTAGTTATGTAGAGATTTTCTATAAATCATCTCTAAAATATGTGATTGGAAAAATCTAATTCTTTGCATGATTTAATTGTTAGGGCCATCAACATTTGGCAGTTATAGCATGTTAGTTAGGTTTACATTATTTTGGTTAGCAATAGATTAAAGAAAATTTTTGGAGGACATTGTACATTTCTCATTAATTATAGGAACAATCAAGAGAATCAGAGGAGGAAGAAAAAGAAGATGGTATATTAATTGACAATGGTACTAGAGAAGAAGCTGCTTCTAAAACTCTAGATCTTCACAATGAAGTTCAGGCTCACAGTACATCAGAGAATTTTGCTCTTAGAAGAGGTAAGTTATTGTTTTAGTAGGACCTGTGATTTCATCATTGAAGGAATTTCCCAATGAGGAAATTTCTACCAGTGCAGATTGGTAATTGTCTTGCCCATGGTCACACAGCCAGTGTTATCAGAAATGGAACTCAAACCCAAGGTCTCCCTAATTCCAAAACTGGCCTCATATCCACTATGCTGTGCTGCCCCTCAAGTTGTAGAATATGCCTAGAAAACTTTCTTTTTAAAAACTGTCAGCATAAACCTATAAATTTTATGTGCATTAACCCAGCTCTGAATTATGTTAAATATAAGCAATCTTTCTCTTTCTCTTTTTTACTCATAATATTAAGTGTATAGTAGAAAAGAATTTTGTTATACAGTCTCATATAAAATGACCTCTTAGCCCCTAACTTCTTTCTTTGAAGGACCCTCCTTTACCCATGATTCCTAAATCCAAATGTTGCTCTTATTCTTTTTTTGTCTCCTGGAACTTTTTTACTGTTGTCATTTTCCTTTCATTTGTACTGAAGCAATTATGAATAGACATATTTGAACAGTTTTCATGTTCTCAATAGCACATATTCTCGTTAGTAATGTGGTTTTTTTGCCTTTGTTTTATAGATCTGATGTCAGCATTAGGATTGGAAGAGGAAGAGGATGCAGAATCACCTTGGGATTCAGAGGTATATTTTCTTAAGTTATTTTTAAACTTCAATATTGTTTGTTACCTTTAAAATTACATTTCAGATTTTCTTATTTACTAATCATTGCAATTACCTCGATGAATCAGAATTTTAGAGCTGAAGAGGACCTTAGAAATAATCTAGTCCAACTGCTCATTTAACTCATGAGGAAACTGAACCCCAGAGAAGTCAAGTAACTTGCCTATGGTCTCACAACTGGTTAGTGACGCAGATAAGAATAGAATCCTAACTTTCAGGTCATGTACTTTCTACTCCACCTCGTAATACCTTAACAATTTCAAAATGTATTCAGTCATTTAGTCAATCAATCAGTGAACAAATACCAAAGTACCACATGCTGCTCTAAGCATTAAGATATATTCCAGTAAAGTAAAAGACTTTAGACAAAGACTTAGTATACAACCCTGCCTCCCTAATACATGAGTAGTTTAACTTTAAGTGATGTGATTAGGAAGGCACATCTAAGATTATTTTATGACCAACTGTTAGCAAATTTTTGCACAGTTTCTGTATACAACTGCAGAGGGCAATACGAAGGGGAATGATAGAAAAAGTTGTGGTTAGGGAAAACTTCATGAAAGAGGTAAGAATTAGGATTTAATGATAGGATCAAATTTTGATTGACAGAGGGAGGAAAACATTCCGAGAGGAGAGGTAGAATATTGGTAAAGATGGTTGCAAGGAATGTAAAGAGTGAGTCTTTGCTGTAACAGATGTTCTATAATGGGGAACATAAATTATTTTCTATAAAAAGGTGTGAGTTGAGGCCTTGAATGATAGCTTTAGAATCTGGGATTTGATTTGCATCAAGGAGCCATTGTCATTTCTTATGCAATCTAATAATATTGAAATTTTGTGTTTTAGGAAAGCTTTTAGTGATCAGTATAGAAGATTAAATGGAGCAGAGGTATATTATAGGCAAAAATATATTTCAGTAGGTGTAAGGTGATGACATAAACTGGAGTGATTGTGGAAATAAGAAAGATTAAATAATATTCATTTGAGAGAAAGATTCAGCAGTTTATTTATAGTGATTACTTGGCTATAGAGAGCAAAGTTGATAACTGAGTTTTTAAGGATGAGGCTGAGTACCTGGAAAAGTGCAGATATAACTAATAAATACAAGAAAGTTAGAAAGGGTTGGGGGGCTTACATGATGACAGGCTAAGGTAACTTTAATGTTTTCAGGAAACATTTAAATGGAGCTATCATATAGAATGCTAGAATTTTAAGAACTTTTGATTAAAGTCAGATAGTTTTCCAAGTCTTCTGGTGAAATCTGGGTCACCCAAGAATCTCTCTTGTAATTGAAATAGGCAAAGTTGAAGGGACTAACTCCTAGCTTTATGTTGGAAGTAATTAAAAGCAGAAGCATGAAGTGTGAAGACAAGAAAAGGATAGTGAGTATACTTATGCTTTTTACTATATATAAAATGTCAAGTGGGGACTGTTATTACTGGGTACCAGAGAGATAAAAAACCATTATCCATAAGAAGTTTGGAGGACATCACCTGTATTAGACATTAAGCATATGGCCTGCAAATTAAACAAAGAGAAATAAAAAGCATAATTCAAGTGTGGGAGACTTCTAGGGAAAGTGGGAATGATACTGACTACTCCACTATTAACAATGAATTATTCTGTTCAACAGATACAGTTGGTGAGATTAAGCTAAAATTTTCTGTCATTCTGTTACAAATGTTGTGTGTGTGTATATATATATATATACACACACACATACATATATATATATATATATATACACACATATATATGCATGCACCTGTATGTATACATGTGCATATACATATTTATACATATATACATGTTTGTATGTTTGTGTGTATATATGCATTCATACATAGATACATGTGTATGTATGTGTGTGTATAATAAACCTAAATTAGTTTGCACTGTACAAGGCTTTGTTGTTGTTCAGTAATTTCAGGTGTGTCTGTTCATGACTTTTCATTTTTATTTGGGGTTTTCTTGGCAAAGGTACTGCAATGATTTGCCATGTCCTTCTCTTGTTCATTTTACCATTAAGGAAACTGAGGTAAACCAGGTCACACAGCAAGTAAGTGTCTGACTCTCGATTTGAATTAATAAAGACGAATCTTCCTGACTTCAAGCCCAGGGCTCTATGGACTATGCTACCTTTTTAAGGGTATTATATATACTGTACATTCAGTCCCAAATATTATTTTCTTCTTTCATATTGTTAGCATGTGGGAAATAGTATTTTAAATGTACTCTAAAATATTAACATAACTGTCATAGCAGTAATATCCTGACTTAAAACCTTATTATTACTTACAAGTAAGCCATTTCTGTATGAAAAAGTGTAATCCAGCCTACACCACTATATTTACCCATGTTATCTAAAGAAAAAGGATAGAAGAGTAAACTTGAAAAGTTAAGCATGCTGCTGTTCTTTTGAAGAAAATCTTACAAAAACATTTTATTTTCTGCAGAACCCTTATTTCTCTCTAAGTGGAAAGTTCAAATTTACCAGCAGAAGGCATTCTGGGCTGCCTTCTTGAATAAGCTTGCTAACTATGTTGTTGATCTTTTCATTTGATAAGTCTGCCACTGAAAGTCTTCCCAAAGGATCTGCCAAGCATATACCTCCATCCACAGATCAAACAAGAAAAGACAGTACTTCAGTGGGACAACATGAAGGTAAGATTATATTATTTAGATATAGGTTTGTTTAACAATAATGTAAGTGGAATCTGAGAGTGGAGGGCGGGGATAGGGAACAGGCTCTATCATCAGATATGTAGAAGGTAACAAGGTGCATGAAGTCTTAGTGCCAGTAACAGGACTAAGCGGTATCACTGGAGGCTTGCCTGGAAAAAATCAGAAAAAAAATAAAAAGAAAGAAAAAAGAAAGAAAGAAGAAAAATGGGGAAGGAGAAGTTTTAGAAGGAGAATGGAAGAATTCAGTGGAAAGACAGAGAAGAGAAATAGATATGTTTGATATGGAGTGACAGATTGGCTCTAGGAATTGTTTCTGTTAATAATCCTCCACATTTGCCTAGTGGTTAGTTTAGGAAACAAAATGGGCTCCATTTCACTTTTTTTTTAAAGCAATTGGGGTTAAGTAACTTGCTCAAGGTTACACTGCCAGTCACTATTTATGTGTGGGTGCTCATTTTCTGAGGCCGGGACCAATCCTGGGTCATCCCAACACCGGGGCCAGTGCTCTTACTGCACCACCTAGCTGCCCCCTCCATTTCACTTTAGTGAATTGGTTATACATATGGCTTCCTTATGGGCCTTCGAAGCCCATGTCACAAAACTCTTTATGGTGACAGAGACTAGACCTGTAATTCTATTGGTATGAGGTAACTCCCTCTACCAGTGCAGGTTATAACCTTCTCTGAGAGTTAGGATCTCAGAGAATTGACTGGAGCACTGAAAGGGTAAGTGATTTGTTAACAGTCACACAACCAGCATCAAAATCAGAGGTAGAGCTCAAACTCAGGCCTTCATCATTCCAGGTCCAGCTCTCTATCCATGCTGCCTCACAAACTTCACTGGTGTCTTATCATCCTTCTGGCTCTGAAACCTTTGGTTATTTATTAACTCTGTCTATGAGATAATATGCAAACTGAAGAAAATGTGTTATAAACTTCATTTTCTAAAATCTTATGTATCTGCTTAATAAAGGCTGTTAATGTTCATATACTTTACACTTTGGACAAGAGATTCCTGATAGACTGATGACAGTAAATGGTAATAGAAGAAAACAGAATAGGCAACAGGAAATCAGAAGTCTAGATAGTAGAATATGGCTCCCTTGGACCCAGGAAGGGAAAGCAACCAAAGACTCCTTTGCTTTCATAAATTGCTAGGCCTCAGCCTACACTGGGAGTTCTTAATTACTTTTACACAGATACACAGTTAGCCTGCCCAAATTCCTTTATTCAAGAATAGATTATGTTTTTTTTTTCTGTTCATTCTTGGCAGCTTTTGGTTTACATTCCTGCATGTTGGCATCTAGTTGTATAGCTCAAGGATGTTAAAACAAAGTGGCCCTATGTTAAATACAAACTTAAAAATATTTTCCAATAGCTCAGAAAAACTTACCTACCAGCAAATGTTTAAGAGATAAAGGAGTGCTAGCTTCTTTAGAAGACATTTTCCCTTGAGAATAGGGCTCTAACCAGCCTTAATTCATCCTGTTCATCATCACTCTTGTTTTCAGTCAAACTGTTCTATTAGTTATTCTGTATATTGTCCTGACCTGTGTCCATTCAGGCCATTTGTTGAAATCTCTCTCTTCCTTTAGAAACTTTCTCAGGCATAAACTCCATGAAGCTTTCCTGGACTTTACCAGTCTTCCTGACAATTATTTCCCAATATGTTGATTTGTTGGTTTCTTTTAAAGGTATACTTATTGTAAACATTGTTAACTAATGTTAAAGAGCACCTACTACTACATACATGATAATGTATTCTATTCCAAGGTTTACTAAATTTAGACACAACAGCCATTGTTCTTTCAGCACTTTTCATAAAGGGAAACATATAACAAATGCCAAATAGGAACAAAAAGAATTATATGTAAGTGTTCACTTAGGCCAAGGACCCATGAAGCCATTGGTCTATACTTTAGATGCTCTGGAAACTGATAGAGATTGAAGCCACTTCCCCTCCCCACCTTGTCTTGAGTTGTATACTGTCTTCTTCATTAACTTCTGAGGCAAAAACAAAACAAAACAACCCGTCCCCTTATTGCCACGC
>WOXC01011271.1:0-66792 GCA_011680675.1 Gymnobelideus leadbeateri
GGACCTGAGTTCGGAGCCGGCCTCCGACACTTAATCCACACAAACAAAAACCTAGCCGTGTAACCTTGGGCAAGTTACTTAACCCCAATTGCCCTAAAGGGGCGGCTAGGTGGCGCAGTGAGTAAGAGTGCCGGCTCGGAGTTGGGATGACCCGAGATCAGATCCGGCCTCAGAAAATGAGCACCCACGCATAAATAATGACTAGCCGTGTAACCTTGAGCAAGTTACTTAACCCCAATTGCTTTAAAAAAAAAAAAAGTGAGATTAACAAAACTGAAAGAAAACCATTGAATTAGTAAATAAAACTAGAAATTGGTTTTACGAAAAAAATAAACCATTATTAGTATGATTTTTTTAAAGAGAAAATCATATTGATAGTATTCAAAATGAAAAGGGAGCACATACCACTAATTAAGAAGAAACCAAAGCAATTATAAGGAGTTATTTTACCTAATTACATGCCAATAAATTTAATAATTTTAGTGAAATGGAAAAATATTTATAAAAATATAAACTACTGAGATTAAAAGAAGAGGAAAACAGAATCATTAAGTAAACCTATTTTAGAAAAAGAAAACAAATAGGTCATAAATGAACTTCCTAAGGAAAAAACATCAAGACCATATGGATTTACAAGTGAATTCTACCAAACATTTAAGTATCAACTGATTTCAATATTAAAAACTATTCAGAATAATAGGCAAAGGGAGTCCTACACCAAACTCCTATTATGAAATAATTATGGTACTGATACCTAAACTAGGAAGAACAAAAACAGAAAGAAAATTATAGACCAATTTCATTAATGAATATAGATGCAAACATTCAAAATAAAATACTAGCCAGAAAACTACCACAATATACCACAAAAACCATACATGATGATCAAGTGGGATTTATACTAGGAATGCAGGGATGGTTTAACATAATGAAAACTAATATAACTTGATATCAATAATAAAAGTAAGAAAAGTCATATGATTATGTCAAGAGATGAAGAAAAAGTTTTTGATAAAATACTCATTCCTAATTAAAAATACTTCAAAGCATAGGTATAAAGGGATTTTTCTTTAAAATAATAAGAAGCACCACCTAAAACCAACCAGCAAGCATTATTTGTAATGGGGACAACCAAGAAGCCTCCCAATAAGATCTGGAATGAAGCAAGGATGCCCATTATCACCAATATTATTCAATGCTGTATTAGAAATGTTAGCAATACTACTAAGAGTAGAAAAAGAAACTGAAGGAATCAGAAAAGGCAATGAAGTGATAAAACTACTTTCTGAAAACAATAAAATGATCTTCTTAGAAAATCCTAAAGATGCAACTAAAAAGTCAGCAGAAACAATAGTTTTAGCAAAATAGCAGGATGTAAAATCAACTCACATAAATCATCAGTATTTCTGTATATCAAAACCCTGCATTAAGAGGTACCTGATTGAAAACAACTCTAGACAATATAAAATACCTGGGAGTTTACCTACCAAACAAACCCAGGAACTACATGAATGTAATAATAAAATATTTTTGTATAAATAAAGATAGATTTAAATACTGGAAAAAATTAATTTTTCACAGGTAGGCAGGGCCAATATAATAAAAATGATAAATTATCATTTATCTTATTTAACTTAAACTAATCTAGTTATTCAATGCCATCCTAATTAAATTACCAAAATTGCAAATTGAAGGAATCAGAATGGGCAATGAGGCAATAAAACTCTCTCTCTTTGCAATTATTTGATAATATACTTGGAAAATCCTAAAGATTCAACTAAAAATTTAGTAAAGACAGTAATTTCAGCAAAGCAACAGGATATAAAGTAAATTAGTTATTTTATACATAGCTTATTAGTATTTCTATATATCATAAATTATCAGTATTTCTACACTTCATTAAAAAAAAAAGAAAAGCTATTTTTAAATATCTTCTTTTTTTAATAGTTTAAAATAATTCCATTTATGGAATAATAGGCAAATGAGTCCTACCAAACTCCCATTATGAAAATTAGATTCCCATTTAAAATAATTCCAAACTACATAAAATATCTGGGAGTATACCTACCAAAACAAACACAGGAACTACATGAATATCATTATAAAACACTTTTTATATAAAATGATTTAAATAATTGAAGAATAGTAATTGTAAATAAGTGGGCAGAGTCAATAAAATAAAAATGACAATTCGATCTAATGCCATTCCAATTAAATGACCAAAAAAATGTTATTGAGCTAAGAAGAAATAATAAAATTCATTTGGAAGAACAAACAGTCAAGAAAATCAATAGGAATTGATTTTAAAAAGTAAAGTTTAGCAGTACCAGGTCTTCAACTATACTATAAGGCTGTAATTATCAAAAATCTATCTAGTATTAAGAATGGTAGACAGCGGAGTATAGCAGACATAGAATACATAGTAGCAAATGATTAGATTATAGGAACTTTGTGTTTGACAAAAGTAAAGATTTAAGTTTGGGGGATAAGAATTCATTATTTGGTAAAAATTGTTGAAAAACTGGAAAGCAAAATCTGGCAGAAATTGGGTATAAACTAATGTGTTACACCATTTACCAAGATAAGGTCCAAATAGATACATGACCTAGATATAAAGGGAAATATCATAAGAAAATTAGAACATGGAATATATTAGCTATCAGATTTTTGAAAAGAACAATTTATGAGAGTAGAGTATTGTGAGGCAAAATGGATAATTTTTATTATACTAAATTATAAAGTCTTTGTGCAAATAAAACCAACGTAAGCTAAGATTAAAAGGAAAGAAGAAAATTAGGGGGAAAACTTCATAGACAGCTTCTCTGATAAAGTTCTAAGATAAAATTTTTCATATCTCAAATATTTAGAGAACTTTGTCAAATTTATAAGAATGAATCATTCCCCAACTGATAAATGGCTAAAGGATAAGAATAGGCATTTTGATAAATAATTCAAAACTATATGGTCATATGAAAAAATGTTCTAAATCACTATTGTTAGAGAAATGCAAATTAAAACAACTTTGAGATATCTCACACCTATCAGATTGGCTAAAATGTTAGAGGGGAATGTGGAAAAAATTTCGACACTAATTCACTGCTGGTATAACTATGAACTGACCCACAATCAGGGCATAATGCCCAACAGTTATTTTTAAAAAGTGTATACTCTTTGACTCAGCAATACCATTATTTTTATTATTATTATATTATTATTATTAGATCTGTTTCTTAAGGTGATTAGTGGGGCAAAGGAAAAGAACCTAGATGTTCTAAAATATTTATAAAATTAAAAAATTTTAAAAAATTAAAAATTAAAAAATTTATAAAATATTTATAGCAGCTCTCTTTGTGATGACAAATAAATGGAAACTGAGGGGATGACCCTCAATTGGGTAATAGCTAAACAAGCTGTGGTATATGATTATGATGTCATTTAAGAAACACTGAGCTAGTTTATTTTTGAAAAAACATGGAAAGACCTGCATGAAATAATGATGAAATGAGTTGAACACAGTAACAGCAATATTCTAAGAACAACTGTAAATAATTAAGTCATTTTGAGTATTAAATACTCAAATCAACTACAAAGGACCTATGAAGAAAGAACCTATCCACATCCAGAGAAAGAACTGATGAAGAGAAATGTGTGTGTACACACACACATACATATTTATGTTTTATATATACTTACATATTTGTGTCTCTTGGTAGCTAGCAAGCATCCTAGCATACCTAGGATGGCTGCTAGCACAGGTTCTTTGATCTGCTTTTCTAAAGGAAAGCAACTCAAAAGGGTCACCAATATTACTTTAATCAAACATAGATATCATTCACTTACTTCAGGGGAAAAAGTCAGAACTCTGAACTTCAGAAAATACAAACACAAATTACAAGCAGACAAAAAATATAGACAGAGAAAAATAACACAATTCAATAGACCAACAGACAGGGCTTCTAACTGTTTGATCATTACAAACATACAGTGTTAGTTACCAGAGAGAGAGAAGCACCAACATCTGGGTTTTCAAAGCCTGGAGCTCAACAGCTACCCAGAGTCTCATCTGACCAAATCACATAGCTCTTCCCATAAATGAGCCCCAAAGCAAAATCTCATGCCTTCTCCAGGGTCAGAAGATATCACAACCTTCTTGACCAATTCCCTAATTACAAAGTAACAAAAGGCATGTTGACAAACAAGCCTCCCCTAAGTAAGCTTCTCTTGCTGGGCTCCAAGTGAGGCCCATCAAGGGGCAAGGAAGATCTTCAAATTCTCTAGGCCTATTAAAGGACAGTGAAGATCTTCAAATTCCCTTACCATTACAGTAGCCTTCTCTAGGGCAGGGTGGGAAGGGACAGAGGAAAAGAAATAAAAAACTAGAAGTACACAGTATAGAACAAGAGAAAACTCAGAAAGCACAGAAAAGGGTAGCTTTGAAAAAGATTTGCTGTATTTATTACATAGTTTTTCAAAAAAGTAAACAGTATGAAATGGAAATTCATGGTTTTAAATTAAATCCTCTTTTTATGTCATACTATACACATGGAAATAATTTTTTGTATTTTTTAATTTAAGTTCAAAATTAATTTTTAAAAAAGTTTTTTTTTTTCCTTTTTGGAGGGCAATTGGGGTTAAGTAACTTGCCCAAGGTCACACAGCTAAGCTTTAAAAAAATTTTTAAAGACTTAAGTTGACTCTGAGATACTAATGGGTCAGGATCCTGCTACCATTTCCTGGTCACCAAAGAACAAAACAATCATGAGATGACCTCTCTGATGCTTGGCTGGTAGAAAATGATGCATAACTCAGGGAAGGGTGCTTCCATCAAGGGAATCAACTCAGGGAGTCCTTAACACTTACCAATATTGATTATCCATTTCCTGTCACATTTAGGTAAATCACTTAACTGCTGAATGATCTACAAGTGTCTAATTTGTTTCAATATTGAACCTAAACTAGCAGAGCACTGACCTGAGATAAGCCTAAGCCCAGTACAGTGCTGTTCCAAGTGGAGAAAGGGAAGCAAGTAGTGAGGCAGAGATAGTCAGATATCAAAGTTGGCTGGATGATTTTGACTAGACTGCAAATTCTGAGTCAAAAGCATAATATGGCAACCAAGAAAATAACCTTAAAAGAGACACAGCATTTAGAAATAAGTTGTTGAGCCATGCAATATATTTTTCCCTGGTCAGATACCATACTCTGTTTTAGGCACCACATTTTAAGAAGGCTATTGATAAGCTAGAGAGTGTGCACAGGACCCTTGGAGAGGGAAAAAGGAGGAAGGGAGACTGGATTTGTTCTACTTGGCCACAAAAGGCAAATTTCGCGTTGCTGTAAATAAAATTTTCCTAATAATTTGAGCTATCCAAAAGTGGAAGAGTCTTATAGATGTGAATAGAAGGGTTATGCCACACTTGAGGTCTTTAAGCAAAGGATGAATGAATATCAAATGTGTTGTAGAGTAGATCCTGTTCCAGGTAAAGATCAGACTAAATAGACTCTGCACTATCTTCCAACTCTAAAACTCTGTACTTTTACAATGCCAAAGATGCCAAAAGTAAAATATTTGACAAAGTCTACTTTTTAGAGAGTACTCAAAAAGTTTTAAATGTCTATTTTTCTCTGAGGTAATCCAAGTCATTAGTTAATCAATTCTTATACCCTGCCTCCACATACACACAAAAGTGCTGAGAAAAGCTCATTACCAAACCTGCTTAAATCATTCTCCACCATTTTTTAAATGCAAGAAAAAAATGTTTCTCTGTAGGTCAGAAAATTCCAGGCTCTCCAGATTTCCTCCACAAACAAGACAAAACAGAGCCTCAGGGTGAACGCAGAGTTGCAAAAATAAACAAGAGCAGGGGCAGAACAGAGGTCCTCCAGGGAGAACTAGAGAAGATCCAAAGAAGAAGGTTCAGCCTGACTGAAGAGTAAACACCTCCAGGCTATATATCTCCCCAGAAACAACAAACAACAAGTCCTGGGGGCAGCTGGGTTAAGAGGTGGTATCAGCCATAGCAATTCTCACCTCACAGACAACATGGGGGTTCAGGCATCTGTGAAGGGGAAGACTGAAGAAACCTCACCTGCTGAGGGATGCCAGGCCCAGCTATGCTGCACAGGAACTGTCTAGGCAAGAAGGAACCAGCAACTCACTACAGGTGAATGCAGAAGCAGTGGGGTGGGATGCTGGTGGCTGTGAGTAGTTACAGGAGAACTGAGTTCTTGATTTTAGTTCCAGATGAGAATGGAGAATGAAGGTTAAAGCCACTGGTGGATCCTCAGGGAGCAAGATCATTTCCAACATAGTATGACAAGAGAAAAGGAGTGCAGAGGTTGGCCCCAGGACAAAGCTCAAAAAATAACTGTAAGAAGGACCTGAGACCAACAGTGTCATCCCCCACACCCTAGGACTAGAAGTGATTATAGTAACAAGCTGCTAAAAATTAAAAAAATAAAAATGAACAAGCAAAGGAGAAAACCCAACCACAGACGGTTACTACAGAAATAAAGACCGGGGTTCGTCTTCAGAGGAGGACACTGAAGCAAAAAAAGCCTTACTCCAGAGTAATGGTAAATGATCACCTGTCCAAAAAAGAAATCTTAGAACTCAAAAAAAAAAAAAAACCTTTAAAAATCAAGTAAGAGAGAATGAAGGAAAATGTTTTTAAAAAAATAATAATCCAAGAAAACCAAAAGAATCAATCAACTGGAAAAGAAGATCCAGAATCTTAAGGAAGAAGCTATGTGGGATAGAGACTACTACCAGATTCTTAAAATCAGAGTCACTCGAAGAAAAAAGTCTTTATTCTTTCTCATGAGAAAGGGCACATAGGCCGTCAGCCAGGGAGTGAAAATTGTTGAAGCTCAAAGGCCTAGATTATCCTAATCCTAACCAGGTCCACTAACCTGTTCAGTCTTACCACTGGTCAGTGAGGTGAGGTCACAATCTCTTCCTGAGAAGCTAGCTAATTGGGTGCAAAGCAATATCAATCCTTCATTACCATAATTATTCATAAATTAGTATCCTATCAGAGGAAGGTGTTTTCTACTCCCTCATCATGCACCAAATTTGGAGACAGCCAATGAGAGTTACAGTTGACAATCCTTTATCATATTTCTTCATTTGACCCTTCTACCCAATTAGAAGGAAACATCCTTCAATCCCTTACTTATGCATATCTACACCCAGATTTGGAGGCAGCCAATGAGAAGAAGGCTAGTATTCTTTCCTTACCTCCTTCTGAGGCCTGTGGAAACTTAACCCTTTGCTATCTCTCACAAAACAACTCCTTGAAAACTAGAATTGGGCAATGGGAAGCCAACAATGGCATAGGAAATGATGAACAGGTTGATTTTGAAAAACATGGAAAGACTTAGACTTATGAAGATGCTATCCACCTGCAGAGAAACAAATGATAAGTGAAATTTTTAAAAAGCACAGCAGTGTTATGTGTGTGTGTGTGTGTGTGTGTGTATAAATGTATGTTTATAGATATCTATGTATGTGTATATATGTGTGTAGTGTGTATATCTATGTCAATCTCTCTCATATATAGACATATAGAAATATATAAATATAGAGATATTAAGATATAGATATATCTGCAATTAAATTGCAGCCTGGGGGAGGGGGGGAGATAAAACCTACAAGGCAACAAGGAAAAGCTAGGCAGCTCTGAAAACAATTTATTAGTATTTATTTTATATAGGTTTTCTTGAAATGGAAATGTATTGCTTTCTGTTGAATCCTCTTCTCAGGTTCTACTGTGTGCATGGCAATTTTTTCTTTTCTTTGTGTTTAAAATAAATTTTAAAACTTTTATGAAAAAAAATGTTTCTCCTCAATGAAAATAACCTATTGTAGAACTAAGGATTGTTCCAACCATCTTGAAAAACAATTTAGAATTATGTCAATAAAAGTGACAAATATGCCAAAAAAGTGGACCCAGAGTTCACTGATAGACATATACTTCAAGGAGGGCTAAGATAGAAAGGTTCCATACATAAAAATGTAGCACTTTTGTAGTACCATATAACTTGGAGAAAAAGTTGATGTTTCCAGACTACAGAGAATAAATAGCTAAATAACTATGCATTTTTGTGTGTTTACACACACACAGATATAGATGTAAACATAGATGTAGATGTGGTTTCCAAGACAGAAACCCTGACACATACTGGCTGTGAAACCCTGGGCATGTCACTTAGTCTCTCAATGACCAAGGATTCTCTAAGACAAGTTGCAAAGAAAGTACTAACGTGTATTGGGAGATTATCCTCTTTGTATCTAAAGGGTCTAATTAAACTACTTTCATCTCCCTATGCCAATTAAGTCATAGGTCCAGTGATGGGAAATAAAGGAAGCAGATCAAAGTTAATGTACACAATGACAACAATATAAATGCAAAGAATAACAGCAACAAAAAAATCCAAACTAATAATATAACTATAAAGATCAAGCCTGCCACCAAAAAGAGATGTAAATTCACTTCTCTTTCTTAGAAGTGAAGAGGGCGCATGTGGAATGCCACCTGTACAGTCACTTGTTTATTCTTGGTATTGAAGGATAACTCTCTGAGAAAGGTAAGGGATATACTGGTTAAAAAAGATTAAAAAAAATGTTTAAAGAAAAAAGTAAGCATGTTTACTAAAAGAGGCTCCTAAGACAGCTTAAGAAAGACATCTGTCCCACACAAAAGCTGATGAGTTAAGTTCAAGATGTAACTAGTAGTACCCTAATTTAGCTAGCTATTTATCACTTGATTGGAAGTGGAGAAGGGCACTGCCAAGCTAAGGCACACTTGTCTGCCCCTGTTCATCTTCCCCTATTCTACTCTATTTCTCCTTCAAAAGGTGGATTTACTCAAGGTAAACTATGGTCATTACACTAAGCAGGCTTGTATAAGAGGAATAAGAGGGGCATTTTTGTAGGTTTCAATTCAGTGAGCTGAGGTTTACTAAACCTAATAAATATTAAAAGTTGTTTTAAAAGATGTAACCTAGGAAGCCTGTAAGGAGAAACTGTTGGGTTTTAAAACAAATAGTAATTACAAATATCACCTTTCAATCAGGATTGCCAACACACTGATATCTTCCCAGAGGCTTCTTCACTGTAACATCTGTTTAATGAACTACTTTAAGTTTAAATTATCTACAATGTTCTGTAACTGTGAGTTGGTTATTTTTCAGGAAATGGAATAAAATTAGAATTAACAAGAAAATAAAAATTAAATGCTTATATAATTTCATTTTAAAATGCCAGAAAGGGGTAAAAATATTTGATAATACTGTAATTAACAATCTCTTCCCTCCCTCAAAAAAAATCCAGGGAAACTAGATATTAGAACTCTTTTAAGTTTTCTTTATTGCTTCACATGTTCATACTTATGTTCATACTATCTTTTAATTAGGTATTTTATCTATTACCAGTTTGTTATCAAGTGTCTGGATATTTATCTTAGTGAAATAATAAACTGTTCAGTCCTTTTTTAGTCATGTCCCCATTTGGGTTTTGGTTTTGGGTTTTTTTGCAAAGATACTGGAATTGTCTGCCATTTCCTTCTCCTGTTCATTTTATAGATAAGGGACCTAAGGCAAGCCAGGTTAAGTGACTTGCCCAGTGTCACACATCTAGTAAATGTCTGAGGTCTGATATGAACTCAGGATGATGAATGAGTCTTCCTGACTCCAGGCCAGGCACTTGGACACCTAGCTGCAACAATAAATTTAAAGTGCTTTGAAAACCGGCATAACTATATCCGCTACATAAATGTCAAATATTATAGAAAATATTTTCAAATAGTTTTGCAAAGTAAGTTCATTATTACACAGGTATCATTTTACCTTAAAAGTAATGTTAAAGTTTACAAAGCAGCTTGAAGTTTTTTTCCTTATCAAAAGTATTACTAAATGATTTTTGTGGTCCACAAACTTCAAGTGTCATAAAAGCATAGAAAAGAATTAGGACAATGTTTTTAATCATTTTACCTAACCTTATCATTAACTTGCCACATTTTCCACTTCCAAAACTTATTTTTGCAAGAGATGGGGAGTGGGGAATTCTTTCAATTCACTTGCCATTAATTCCTGAAATACTTTGTATCTTGAAACTTACACACCAACGGAATAAGCCTTAAAAAGGAAATCGATAATTTCAGTTTATTCGAAGTAACTTTACTGCATTTGAAGAGTCGATTTCAAAACTTGTCAATTTTCTAACACCACAGAATTGAGCGCCTCATAGCTACAAAGTGAAGTACAGCATGAACTTCCCACTCCACAAGTACTAAATAAAACCGAAACAATTCAAAGCTGACAAGACAAAAATCAACCTTAACAGATCAAGAAGGATCCTCCAGTACTTTTGGTAGCCTCATTTTGATTTTTAAAGCAAAAAATAAAACAAACCACCATCAATTAGTTCCAATGATCCTTTAGAAACAGGCTTCAGACACTAATACAGACCATGTGTTTCGTTACTTAAATCCATAATGATCTTGGCAAAGGTGCAAGTGGTGGTGACAGAACTTCATGTTCGACTCCTACGGGACCTGCCTACAGAGTCGACAAAGTGCAATTTGGGATACTGGACTCTGCTCAATCTTTTATCAATAAATCTAGAAATACTTAAGTCCCTGATCTTGATAAGGGGCAAAGCACACAAGTATGAGTTCTCAGACGGAATAAATGATAACAGTAAGGGGAACAGACGGAATAAAGGATAATAGTAAAGGGAACAGACAAGGAAGGCTGCACCCTTCTTCCCTGACACTCAGGTGCGGTTTAGAGCTTCTCCTGCACATCCTTTTTTTCGTGTTTCCTTGAAGGAGAATTGAGACCTCGATCTCCATCAGCCTTAATGCAAAAGGGGAAGCTCACAAAAACGGGGTCTGAGTTCAGCTGTGCCGGCCGCTACCCCCAACACACACACAACACACACAACACACACCACACAACACACACACACACACACACACACACATCCCTACCTTCCCGGTGCGCCCTCGCCCTCCCCCACTTCTCCTTCCTCACCTGCTGGAAGGCGCCCTCCCGGCGGGGGTTCTTGGGGTGGTCGAAGTGGCCTCGGTCCAGCATCAGGTACAGGGAGAAGATCACCACGCAGAAGATCGCGCTGCCGAACACGGTGAACTGGCGGCTCAACTTCATTTTCCAAGGAAAGAGGGGCCAGAGCCTGCAGACTGACAAATCCCGCTCTCCTCTCCCCGGGCACGGTACCGAGAAATCACCGGGCTGGGGCGGGGAGGCGAGAAGCCGGGGGCAGCCCGCCCAGCGCCCGCACGTCCAGCTGTTCCAGCTGCTGCCTCCACCACGTCGTCAGCTCCCGCCGCCGGGGATCAAGGATCAAGGTCCGCCCGCCTTTGGCGCAAATCCCGCTCACGCCCCTCTCCCCTTCTCCGTCAAGTCCCCTCCTCCCTCCGGAGGCCGAGCCGGGCAGGGGCAACCGCTGGACTTGGGCGTCCGGGCGCACGAGCAGCACGCGGGGCCGGGACTGAGCGGGGCTAGGGCGGGCAAGGAGACGTCCGGGGCCGGACGTCCTGCTCCAGGGGCCGGTCCAAATCGGAAGGAAAAGTTTTCGTAGCCCGGCCCGGATGGGCGGAGGGTGAGTGGTTCCCGCTGCCCCCAGGGGCGGGGCCACGCCGGGAAGAGGCCGGGAAGGTGGGGGATCCCACCCGCAACTTAAGCCGGGGACTCGCAGCCCGCAGGACCTCGCCTGCCCGCGCCGCCCCCGCCCGCGCCGCTTCCTGCCCCGACCCGGGCTGGGGCGGGAGGTGGAGCCTTCAGCCGACGCGGAGACGGCGTCCGGAGCCGAGCAGAGCGGGACCCCGGCCGCCGGCTCGCTCCAGCCCCCGCCCCCCTTCCCCGCCTCCGGCTTCTCTGGGGTGGGAGGAGAGGTGGAGGGGGGCGGGCGGCCCCGCCGGGACTGGGCTCGGAAGGGGGAAGGAGGAGGAGGAGGCGGGAATAGGGGGTGGTGGTCCTGGCGTGACTCTCCCGCGGAGAAGCCCGCTGCCTCTGCCGAAACAAGCCGCCCCCACCAGCACCGGAAGGAGCCCCGCGTCCTAAGGCGCGAAAGCCCCGCGGCAGACCCGGGGATGGCAGGCGGCGACGGCCGTGGCGGCGGCGGCTCCGGCAGAGCCAGCCGAGGAAGGCGGTTCAGGCAGCGCCAGCGGCTGGAGAGCCGAGCAGCGCGCCCCGCCCCCTTCCCCTACGCACGGGGAAGAAATGGGAAAGGACCCCGCCCCGCGGAGACCAATCAGAGCCCGCCGCGGGCCGGGGCTCTGCCTCCGCCTCCCCCTCTCCCTGCCCCCACCTCTGCCTTCCTTCCCCCCACCACCACCTCTGTTCCCCCTAGCAAAGCACAGACTTTCGGGGAGACTTCTGATGGCCTTTGTGATAGGAGGAAATGTAGCAGAAGGCTTAGAAGATGCCCTTGCTGCAGCTGCCGCTGCCGCTGCTTGACTTCCCTACCCGGGTTTCTGACCTTGGTTTTCCGGGCCTGCTTGGTTATTGGAAGGGAACTTGCTGTTGAGGGTGGGTGGTTAGAGGAGAAGGGACGCGTCTGGAGGTTCATTCTGTTGAGATTCATTGATCTTTTCTCCTCCAAGGTATGCCTTGACACCCCTGAGCACTTCGTTGGTTTGCGGCAAAGGGGAGAAGGGGCTTGGAGCCGACCAAAACGTGTTCCCCACCACCTCCTCCACCTACACACACACCTGCTACTCGTTTTAGAAAACATGCTCCACAGCTCGAACTGAGCCTTGCTGCACGTGCAGCTCCTTAAAGATGCACGAAGGGACGGCTGCTAGGAGCATCCTTCTATGAATTAGAAAAGTGACACTATGCCCCAGTTTTTTGTCTGTACAGGACAGCATTTCTTATTGTTGGCCCTCTAGCAGGATCAGAATTAAACATTACAGTATTACAAAATTAACTCTCATAGTAAGGACCAAATCCCAAGAGGATGTCCCTCATGCTAAAAAAAAAATGCCTAGGTTAACAGACACACACACACCCTTGCAGTTATATACAATGTCCAAATTTCATCCTTCATATTACAAAAGTGGCATTAGAATATAGTTTAAATAATTTTTAAATAGAATAATTTCCCTGAAGCAATACCCAGGGCCTTTCAGATTTTTTTAACCAACCCTGTGATTTCACTGTAAAAGGAACTTATGGTGAAGAAACGCTCTCATGCACATCTGCAGTTGCTGAGCAAAACATAGTCTACAGGTTAAGTGACTTGCACATGGTAAGAGGCAGGACTCGAGGTTGACCTTCTATCCTCTATGCTTTTTCAGGATTTAGTCATTCGAAGCTCATTAATCAACATCAAAACTGCAAGGAAATAAGTGCCAAGGACAGTGGGTTTAGATGGCCAATTAGATAGGACATAATTTAGTTAAGGCAATGCTATCAAGCAAAGAGGGTTTTTCAAGATGGTGAAGACTTCCAAATGTTTGAAGATTTTAGGGAAGCAGCTAATGAAGAAGGAGACATTGATGATGATTCTGGTGACAGGGAATAAATGAAGGAGCAAATTCTATTAGAAGCCAGTCTCTAGAGATGAGAGTAACATGTCACAATGAGAACAACAAAGTGTGAGGAAGCTCCCCCCAAATTTTTTGGATCTCTCTCAGTGAAGTAGCAAGTGAAGTCATCCGCTAAGAAGGCTAACAGAGGGTGGTGGTTTTGAAGGTATGAAAACAGACAATTTATAATTATTCAGGGTGGGGGTCAGTTTGCAGTACTAGCACTTCACCCTGGGGGTGAAGTGAATAGCTTGATGGGTCTAGAATCAGGAAGACTCATTTTCCTGACCAAATCTGGCCTCAGACACTAGGTGTGTGACCCCAAGAAAGTCACTTAACCCTCTTTGTCTCCGTTTTCTCATCTGTAAAATGAGTTGGAGAAGGAAATGGCAAACCACTCCAGTATCTTTGCCAAGAAATCTCTAAATGGGGTGTCAAAGAGTCAGATGCGACTGAACCAAAACAAATGCAGTACTAGGGAATCAAATGGGAGAATAAATTGTGACAAATTGCATATCTGTCATCTAGCAGCGCTTCTTAAACTATGGGTAGCCACCCCCAAAATTGGCAACATTAAAAGTTTTCTGAATGGGCAACAACCAAAAATTAATTCAAGGTGTTTCTGGCAGCAGGCAACTTCACTGCAGCTTTGGTTCTGAACACAAAGCATGGGCACTTTGCATTGGATGTGCCCTCAGTCCACACAAGGCCAATGAACAGCTGCCAAACTGGGAAAGGTGTCAGAAGTAGAAAAAGTTTAAGAAACTTTGATGTAAAGATTGGGCTAAATAAAGTCAGAGTCCACTACCAAGTGATGTTTTTGTTTTTAATCACAACTCATGAAGAGAAAACCTAGTAGATTTAGAGTAAGGAAAAACCAAGGTTTAAATCATGCTTCCATTACATAATAGCGGTGCAAATATGACCAAATCATTTAATTTGTCCAAATGTCAGTCTCCTCATCTATAAAATAAAGCTAATAATATTGGTAATACCTACCTCATAGCATTATGAGATTCAAATGAGATTTTACATATAAAAATATACAGAATATATATAGTATATGTATATACACATGTATGTATATACACACATACACATATGCATAACATGTATTTTTTTATCTGTACTTCAAAATCATGCCCTCTACTGATATTTCATCTTGGAACTTCCCCTCTGCACCTAGAACATCCTACCACCCCTGTGACCTGGTAACCTTGAAATATCCCACCCAAAGGCTTGTCCCCCGCTCCCATTAATGAGTTCCTCCTGGAGCCTACATTTTGTTAAGGGGCCCAGTCTGATCTGCCTTTATTTCCCTGAACCCAGTACACACTTCCTGGTGTTCAAAATCATGCCACAAACAGCATTCCCATACCTCCTTTTCATCTCCCTTTTGTGTGTCTTCCCCTACTGCTCCTTGAGGGCAGGAACTTTCTTTTTGTATTTGTATCCCCAACTCCTGGCACTGATCAAGTGCTTTAAAAGTACTTGCTGCCTTCTTTCTTCCTTCCTTTTTGAAGGGAGGCTTTAAACAAAGAGACCCTGACACAAAATTCACAGCTAATTAAAACGACACTCACTAGTTCTTAGTCTTAATGATTAAAATACCATAGAGTTTGGGGAAAATATCCTTTGAGCCCAGTTTACTTGACTGCCTTTTGTTTGACACTTAAATACTACCTCACTAGAATTCTTGAAGTTAACAAAGCATAAGGAAAAAAAAATGTTTAGTAAATGTTCATGGTTTAACGTAAACTGGGAAAGCAGAAATATCCCTCTTCCTTATAATGTAAAACTGCTGTAACTTAGAATTTTATGTATACTTCAGGAGCCTTTTCTTCTCAATGAATGACTTAATTTCCAAATTAATGTTACAGGATCAGCCTGTACTAGCTATGTAAATCTGAAAAATTTAAAGAGAGCTGAGGAAAAGTCAGAATAAAAAATTAAATTAAAAATTAATGCAATGTGTGGAGATGCAAAGATTATGTACTTAACATTTATATCTATATATTCAATATTTATGCAATTGCAAAGAATTGTGATCTGAAGAATAATCTATCAGTCATGAGAAACCTTAAGTCTTTAATTCCTTTCACCTTTTCATAAGGTATCTTGGCCTTGGCAATGGCTAAGATGCTATATTATAAAGACATTTCCTTTTGTCTATACATGATACTTCTTTCTTAGAAAGTGTTATAGTTTTTTGTTCGTTTATTTCCTTTAGTTATATTTTTTCTAGTACATTCTAATCATCCTTGAAAATATTTGGCTTTCATAGTTTGACTTTGTTATTTTCTGCTGCTGCTGCCCTGATGTGTTTTCTATCAGTTGAAATTTACAGGCACATTTGTCTGCTTTACAGGGACAGCCACAAGGCTCTCTCCTAAGGAGAAGCTTCCACAGGTTTTGGGGGCCTTTCTCTTAATCTTTTTTGCTCTTACTTGGGTCCATATAACTCAGATAAAAGCCTAAAAGCCACTTACACCCTCCCCCATTTCTTACTTTTTGCTTGTTGGCCTGATTCCTGATTTTAGATATCCTTGTTTGGCAATGAGGGACTTACATCACTTATTTAGTAGCTAGTTAGATATTTCTGTAATTATTTAACTGAGGCAGTTCTTGGATAAAACCAATATCAAGTAGAGCACAGATAAATTTTTTCCTACTGTGAGCCTTAAACCCACAAGAAAAGGGGTAATTTGAGTGCAGCATCAAATAAAAAGTAATTTAATTTCATCTTATTTGATTTTTGCAAGGAGAAAAATCCAAAATATTTAACTCACCTATTTCATTAAGTGTGGCAACTGTGATCAGCAAGAAAAAAACATAATCAAATATCCCTTTAATAATTTTATAAAAAGCTTCAACTAGAGAATAAATTATGATATAAGCAGTTTGGAGTTTTTGTTCGTTTTTTTGTTTTGTTTATGTAAACTTCAAAATAGATCAGGAGGAACTTCCCAAAGGCACTAGAATAACCAAATACCTCTGCATTTACTTTCACCGGTAGCACTTCCTGTCCCTCACGGAATAAATTTTCTAAAGTAAATAGGTTTTGTTGCATTTATGTACTGATCTGATACTAAATTTAGACAAATTAACAACCTACAAGCCTTCTTAGTAAAATATAATGAGACTAGAATGAGATATTTTATTCTAGATAGTTTATCATATAACTACTCAACTAAGGGCAAACAAAAAGCATTATTTTCCCCTCATTCTTTCCTGCAGTGTCTAATAGTAAAGTTATCTTTTATATAGTAAGCATTCAATAGATATTTACAAAGTAAGAAAAATTATGAAGAATCCCAAATAATAACGTTTCTTTCCTTAGCGATATACCAGCACCCACTTAATCTCCTCACCAAGTAGAGACATGGCAGCCAAGGGTAGGGAAAATCATTAGGGATAGGAATAGGGAGTATATCTGTGACTTCTCTGGTAAAAGGAACTCCTGAAAAAGGAAACTCTCTATTCAAAGTATTCTTAATCTAGGATCAATGTACTTTTTAATAACTGTATTTTAATATATTAGGGTTGTTTTTTTTTTAATAATCCTAGGGTTGGTTTGTTTGTTTTTCTAAAAACATTATTTTGAGGAGGAGTACATAGGCTTCTGCAAACTGCCAAAGGGTTCCATGACACAAAGAATCCCTTCATACCAATGCAGGTCAGTACTTGCTCTGAAATTTACAATCTTAGAGAATTGCCTGGGGCGTTGTTAAGTTACTTGTTCAGAGTTATGTTGTATGTGTTGGAGAAAAGAAAAGGATGCAAAGCATTTGTATTCCTGATGTTTACTAAAGAACTTTGCACATAGTAAATGCTTAAGAAATGTCTTATCTATTCATTCATGTATTCATTACAGAGAATGATAAAACATCACCAGACTAATCAAACTAAAAATGTTACTAGCCAGTTGAGGGGAAGATAAGAGATATCTTGATATGAGACCTAGCTAACCACACCCCCAAAGCTTTTATAAGTAAATCTAAAAAGAGAAACACAAAACAAAGCAGATTTTTTCAGCATTTCAATAACACTGCTCAAATCAGCAGTGTTACAACTAGTGCATTTTCATACTACAGGTCTTAGTACTTAGGCAGTGTGGTATCCTTGATGAAACTTTGAGAAGCGGATTTTCAAAATTATTTCCTATAGTAATCACATAATTGAGAGGCATAGAGAATATAAGGTACCACTGCTTTTATTTTTTTATATTGCTTGCAGCAAAGTATTTGATTGGGAACAAAAAAATGAAGGCTTTAAGTCACTCCTCAAGGTATGTCTCTCATAAAATATACCTTAGCAGCTGCAACCCAAGGAGACTACATTGAAAGGAGGGATGTATGTTCATCGAAGGCAAATATCATATAGGCTATCCTGGGCAAAGTCCAAAAGAAGAAAAACTTCTTACATACAGAGAGGTTCTGTCAAGTCAAGTCAATCAACATTTACTAAAGTATCTTACTATGTGGCTGGCACCATGCTAAAAGCACTTTAGCTTTTGCTATAGTGTTGTGATAGTACTGAGACCCTCTTCAGTTAAAACCTTGGCCGCTCAAAATAAATCAGTCATAAGGAAAAGCAAAGGGGATTATAATTGCATATTGCCTATATTTTAACATGCAAATTTAGATGAGCAAATCATTGATTCCAATAATATGTACACTTTGGGCAAGTACAGATGGACCTGGAATTGATTAGAAGGTCAGGATAGATCATATTTAGGAAATTATGGAATCATCAAATTCCACTTTGCTAATTTTGGAATTACAATAAGCTCCTTAGTCTATCTAGTATAAGCCATATACAAAATTAATTCCTATTATACCAAAAAAAAAAAAAGTAGTGCATGCTCTGCTTGAAGGCCTCCACTGAGAGAAACCTCCTGGCAGCCTGTTGCACTTTGGGACAACTCAAGATTTTTATGAGTTCTTTCCTGACATCAAGCCTAAATTTGCATCTTTATAACTTCTACACATTTCTCTGGATACTGCCCTTGATGCCAAACAGAATAAGGTCTCTTCTACAGAAAAAAGCTTATACACTCATAGGCAATTATCAGTCTCCCCCTGGGTCTCCTCTTCTCCAAACTACATATCCCACATGACATGAAATCAAGACCTCTTAGAATTTTGCCTGCCCTCCTCTGGATGTTCCCTGTCTTAACAATGTCCTTAAACTGTGGCCCCCAAAACTGAACCCAATCAACTAAACCTGTCCTGATCATAACCAAGTACAGAGTGATTTATTACCTCGCTCCTGGAGCCTGTATTTAATGCAGCCTCAAATTGCAGTAGAATTTTGGCTGCCCAAACTATCATGCTACTAACTCATATTAAGCTTGTTAGTCTTTTTTTGTTTAATTTTCACATCAGTCATGTTCTATAGAAAAATTAGAATGAATGAGAGGAATCACGAGAAAGAAAAAACAAAAGCAAAAAAAAGAGAGCGTTCAGATTCCATAGTTCTTTCTCTGGAAGTAGATGGCATTTTCCATCATGAGTCTTTTGGAGTTATTTTAGGTCCTTGTATTGCTGGGAAAGGCTAAGTCTATCAAAGTAAGTCATTGAACAATGTGACTGTGTACAATGTTGTCCTTGATTCTGTTCACTTCATTCAGCATCAGTTCATATAAGTCTTTCAGGTTTTTCTGAAGTCTGCCTGCTCATCATTTCTTATACTTCAATAGTATTCCATTACATTCATATACCACAACTTGTTCAGCCATTCCCCAATTGATGGGCATCCCTTCAATTTCCAGTTCTTGGCCACCACAAAAAGAACTGTTATATTTTTGTACATGTGGGTCCTTTTCCCATTGTTATGATCTCTTTGGGACTCAGCCCTAGAAATGGTATCACTGGGAGGATGTACACATTTTTATAGCCTCTTTGGGCATAGTTTCAATTGCTCAGTTCACAACTCCACCAATGATGCATTAGTGTTCAGGTTTTCCCACATCTTCTCCAGCATTTATAATTTTCCTGTTTTGTCATGTTAGCCAATCTGCCAGGTATGATGTGGTATCTCAGAGTTGTTTTGATTTGCTTTTCTCTAATCAATAGTGATTTAGACCATTTTTTCATATGATTATAGAGATAGATTTAATTTCTTCCTCTGAAAATTGCCTGGTGATGTCCTTTCACCATTTATCAGTTGGGGAATGACTTATATTCTTATAAATTTAACTCAGTTCGGGGCGGAGCCAAGATGGCAGAGTAGAAACGGCTCATCCAAGCCACTCTGCCCCCAGATTCCACCCAAACTATGTAAAAGGGGACTCTGAACAACTTCTGGAGCCCCAGCACCCACAGAACGACACAGAGAAGCTAACCTCCCACTGAGGACAGCCCAGCAGCCCTGCAGGAAGGACCAGCGCAGCGGTCTGGGAGCCAGGAGCCGGCAGCACGCAGTGTGCAGAGTGCGGGAAGCCGAGCTGAGCCGGAGCTGAGGTCCCCATGAGCCGAGGTTTTAGCCCCAGGGCAGCAGGGCCAACAGCCGGCTGGAGGAACCCCAGAACACCAGTAGCTGTGGCGACTCCAGAATTATCAACATAGACATGCCTAGGACAAAGTAAGAGGTTAGTGTCCTATGGACTTTGGGACCAGTATTTGGGGAATGTGTCAGCTTCCTCCCCTGGGGGCTAGAAGCCACTGAGGAGACATGCCATCCTGTAGTTTTCAGAGGCAGCTCCGGCTCCCAGCCTGCAGAACCTTAGGGAGATCCAGCGATCAGTCTTGGGGGGTAATAGCTCTTGCTTTAACCTCCCTGGATCTGGATTGTGATCTAGGGTGGAAGTTGTGGGTGGGTTTACAGCTTGCCAGAAACGGAAGTTGCCCCCACACGTTCGGGACGAAAATTCCTCTAGCTGGCCTTAAAGCCATAGTGTGGCAACAAGCCCAAAAGTCAAGTAATTAAGTGGCAACATGCCAAGGCAAAGGAAACAGAAAAATGCAACCCTAGACTCCTATTTTGGGGGCATAGAGCAGGAAAAGGACTGTGAGGTCAGAAGTCCTGCTCCAAAAGCCCCAGGGGAAAACATGAGCGGGTTGCAGGCCATAGAGGACCTTAAGAAGGACTTTAAAAATCAAATAAGAGAAGTGGAGGAAAAATTGGAAAGAGAAATGAGAAGGATGCAGGAAAAGTATGAAATGAGGGTCAACAGCCTGACTGAGGAAAACAACACCTTAAAAAATAGACTAACTCAAATGGCAAAGGAGGCCCAAAAGGGCAATGAGGAGAAGAATGCCTTAAAAAGTCGAATTTGCCAGATGGAAAAAGAATCTCAAAAGTTCACTGAGGAGATTCATTCCTTCAGAGTTAGACTGGAGCAAATGGAAGCTAATGACTTTATGAGAAATCAAGATGCTGTTAAGCAGATCCAAACAAATGAAAGAATAGAGGGCAATGTGAAATATCTCATGGGAAAAACCACTGACCTGGAAAAGAGATCCAGGAGAGACAATTTAAAAATTATTGGACTACCTGAAAGCCATGATCAAAGAAAGAACCTAGAAATCACCCTTCAAGAAATTCTCAAGGAAAATTGCCCTGATGTTTTAGATCCAGAGGGCAAAATAGAGGTTGAAAGAATCCACTGATCACCTCCTGAAAAAGATCCCAAAAAGAAAACTCCCAGGAATATTATAGCCAGGTTCAGAATCCCCAGATCAAGGAGAAAATACTACAAGCAGCCAGGAAGAAACAATTTCAATATTGTGGAAACACAATCAGAATAGCCCAGGACCTGGCAGCTTCTACACTGAGGGATCGAAGGGCATGGAATATGATATTCCAGAGGGCAAAAGAACTGGGAATGAACCCAAGGGTCACCTACCCAGCAAAACTGAGTATTTTGTTTCAGGGGAAAATATGGTCATTCAGTGGACTAGAGGACTTTCAAGCATTCTTGAGGAAAAAACCAGAATTGAATAGAAAATTTGACATCCAGATGCAAGAAGGAAGAGATGCCTGAGAAGGTAATCAGTGAAAAGAAATCAAAAGGAACTTATCAAAGTTGAACTATTTACATTCCTATATGGAAAAGCAATAACTGTGACTGATGATATCTTTCTCACTATGAAAATAATGGAAGAAGGGTGTGTGGTCATATGAGTACATATGTGAATGTGTGTGTAGATGGTTACAGTTATATATGGATAGAGGGCATAGGTTGAATTTGTTGGGAAGGGAGAATACTCAAGGGATGAATTATGAAGTGAGAGAGGAAAGTGGCAAGAGGAGATGGGGAGAGACAGGGTAGGGTAAACTATCTTATGTAGAAGAAGCAAGGGGAAGTGGTTGTAAGTGGGGGGGGGGGGAAGAATAGGAAGGCAAAAAGGCAAATCCACATTCTCATTGAATTTGGTTCAGGGAGAGAATGACATACATACTAAATGGGATATCTCAACCTGCAGCAGAATAGGGGGAAGGGGGATGAGAGGAGGGAAGATGGATGGGAGGGCATCCTTGGGGGGAGGGGTGGTTGGAAGTACCCACTATAGAAGAGGGACAGGATCATGTGGGGAATGGACCAGGTGGGGGGTGGGATGAGTGGGAGGGAATTGTAAGCAGCCTTGTACAATATATCTACTATGATAATGTTTTGCATAGCTAGACATGTACAACATATACCGAATTACCTATCTCCCCAGAGGGAATGGGTGACAAGGGAAGAAGGAAATGGATCTGAAATTTGAGGTCTCAACATTAAATGTTTCAAATATATGTAAATACTATTATTAATACTCTTTTGCTTATAATTGGGAGATAAGATGTGCAGGCATTGGGACACAAAGATTCACCTTCCTCTAATGGAAAAGTTGAAGGGGGTATGGGAGAAGGTATGGGAGAGAGCAGATTGGAGGAAGCGATATCTTGTGGGACTGCTATTCTGGGAGGTTGGGTAGGGGAATAACGGGGGGAAAATGATTGTAACTCAAAATCTGGCAGAAATGAATGATGTAAAACAGAAGTTAATAAAGCATTTGTTTAATAAAAAAATAAAAAAAAATTTAACTCAGTTCTCTATATATTTTAGAAATGAGACCTTTAGCAGAGACACTGGTTGTAAAAATTCTTTCCCAGTTTTCTGCTTCCCTCCTAACCTTGGTTGCACTGACTCTGTAAAAAAAAACAAACAACTTTTCAATTTAATATAATCAAAATTATCTGTTTTGCATTTCATAATGTTCTCTACCTCTTGTTTGGTCATAAATTCCCTTCTCCATAAATCTGCCAGGTAAACTATTCCTTGCTCTCCCAGTTTGCTTATAGTATCAGTCTTTATATCTAAATCTTGTACCCATTTGGACTTTATTTTGGTATATGGTATAAGAGGCTGGTCTATGCCCAGTTTCTGCCATACTATTTTCTAGTTTTCCTAGCAGTTTTTGTCAGATAGTGAGTTCTTATTCCAGAAGCTGGAGTCTTTGGGTTTATCAAACAGTAGATTACTATAGTCATTAACTACTCTGTTTTGTGTACCTAAACTATTCCACTAGTCTACCACTCTATGATTGCTGTTTTATAATACAATTTCAGATCTGGTATGGATAGGCCACCTTCCCTAGCATTTATTTTCATCAATTCCCTTGATATTCTGGACCTTTTGTTCTTCCAGATGAATTTTGTTACTATTTTTTCTAGCTCTGTAAAATAATTTCTGGTAGTTTGATTGGTATGGCCCTGAATAAGTAAATTAATTTAGGTAGAATTGTCATTTTTATTATATTAGCTCAACCTACCCATGAGCAACTGATGTTTTTCCAATTATTTAGATCTGACTTTATTGGTGTGAAAAGTGTTTTGTAATTGTGTTTATATAGTTCCTGAGTTTGTTTTGGCAGATAGACACGCAAATATTTTATAATGTCTACAGTAACTTTAAATGGAATTTCTATTTCTATCTCTTGCTGTTGGGCTTTGTTAGTAATATATAGAAATGCCAATGATTTATGTGGGTGAACTTGTAGTCTTTAAAACTCCAAATCTTTTTCAAACTGCTGTCTTACAACCCATCCAGCATTCTCTACTTCTGAAGTTAATTTTTAAGTGAAAGACTTTACCTTTAATCTCATTGAATTTAATCTCATTAAATTCAACCTACTCTTTCAAAATCTTTTTTGAATCCAGACTTATCTCAGTACTTAGCTATCCTCTTAGTTTTGTGCAATCTGCATATTTGATAAGCCTATTATAACCATCCACATAATTGATATGAATGTCAAGCAGCACAGGACCAAACAAATTCCATATTTTCTGTCTTCTAGTCCTGAACAATTTTTCCCATTCTCCATTATGTTTTATTAATAACAGACTAATATGATTAGTAGTTCACTATTCATATCCACTAGTACTTTCAGTACTCAATGGAAGTATTTTTCTGGGCCACATGACTTGAATTCATGAAGAACAAGTTGGTGCTCTATTACTACTAGCCTGACAGAGACTGCCATATATGTAGTCTGTCCTCTGATGGCATCTCTCCATGTGAAGATGCTGAGGAGCCTAGATTGCCTTGGAGAGACTTTGGAACATGTATATACATTTTGCAAATGATTCCAGTCTGCTAACCACTTAGTCAGTAGGAGGCTCTTTAATTGACTGTGGAGGCATTCAAAAATCCTCCATTCAACTCGCCCATCCTCTTTAGTTATGCTCTTGTGATTTGATTTCATTGCTAGTGTCCAATAAGAGATAAGATCTTGAAGAGCCCTCTTCCTTCTGAGGCCATATGGTCCCATGAAATAGGTTTTAATCTTTCATTTCTATTTAGTCTTTTCTGTTCTTAGTAGAGATTCAAATGTCTTTTCTCATGAGTTTCAAAGGGTTTGGGGTTTTCAGGAATGCTGGCATCCCAAGTTTGGTGCACCAAAGGGCAATGAGTTACCTTCAAGACCTAGCCCAATGATACCTGAGACAAGAATTCATCTGGTAGTTATACTTACATATTGTGAAAATACTCCTGAGACTAACAAGTCTGTTTTCCATGAGTTAATGTTACTACACAGATAGAGAGGACACAGAGTAAACCTGTTTGCTGAGAGGAGTCAATCATGAGTGCAGTGAATCAAAAGTCTTGTTCACTCCCAGACCCCTTTGCTGGTGTTCCCAGACTGACCTTGCTAAGCTGTGAACCTCAAACCAATTTAATCTTGTGGTCAACCATTGCTGCAAAATGTCCTGCTTCTGTGTCCCATCTGTTCCTGGAAAGGACTCTTCATTCTCTGCCATAACCCCGCCCCACCCACTTCATGATTTTCAAGGGTATATTGACTCTGACTCTCCTGGACTGTAGGCTCCATTAAACCTTTGAACTGTAACGCCAATGTGATACCCATAGCAGCTGCTACAAATATGCAAATGTATTCCCAGGATTTGTTTGCAAAATATAATAAACTCCCTCCAAGACAAAATCAAAATATTTATTTGGGACATTGCTATTAGGATACCAAAAAGCAAGATTCAGCAAGGTGCTCATCAGCCAGTCAAGGGAGCAGACATCTCAGTTCTTTCAGTCAAGTTCCCCTAGACTAGTTTCTCTTTTCGCCTACTCCTCTATCTGGCCACACTTCTCCCTCCAAGCAATATAATATATACTGTTTCCAATCAAACATTCAGCACTTGATTTGTTTAGTGCTGAGAAGCTTGGAAATCAGCACTTAATCAGAAAGGTGTGGGGATCCCTGTGGCCCAGAGCCTAATTGGCTCTGTATCAGGGATCCATGTGAGGCCTATTAATGGAAAGGAAGATCTTATATCCCATTAACTTTACAGGCCTCAACATGCATGTCTATCTTTCTCTTTTAATAAATAATTTTATTCCTACTCAACTAGAACTCCTCCATATTTGAGGGGTGGGTTTTTCCTCATTGACAATATGGACATGAACTTGATAGAACCAATGATATTTAAGAGCTAAGCTAAATTTGAGCCCACTCTCCCCAGAAATTAAAGTGGGATGGGAATACTGTGTCCTCAAGGTTTTGGGGCAAGATGTTTTTGCTTTTGTTCTGATTTATATATTTGAAATAAATATCCCTTTGTAAAAGCTGTTTGATGTTAAAATAGTTAAATTGGAACTGGGGTGTCAGTCTTTGGCACCTACAAGTGAAGGGAACATTACTGATAGAGGTTCAAACCTATAGCATTAGAGAAGAGAAATTACCCAAACCCTTCAGAGCACCCTGGAACCCTCTCAAGGAGATGTAGCTGACCTCATTCTGGGAGAGTGAAGCCAAAGAATCCTTGCTATGCTACCTAAATTCTTGGGAATCAATTCTCTATTTGTTCTTACATGTCTAGTGAAAAGATCATTCCCCTTGGCACAGGAAAGAGGAAAAAAATAAGAACCAAGGAGCACAATATCTTCTCTCTATGGCTGATGATCATTGTCCTTCCGTCTTCAAGTTTTGATAGAGTTGTTGAGAACTTGCCTTCTTTTGGGAACTGCCTGTCCATATCCTTTGACCATATATATCTCCTAGAGAGTATCTCTTGTTTGAAGCAGTTCCCTATATATCTTAGATATCAAACCTTTATCAAATAAATTTGCTGCCAAAAAAATTTCCCCAGCTTTTCTCTTCTATTTCTAGTTGTACTTATTTTGTTTGTGCAAAACTTTTCAATTTTATGTATTCAAATTGCCCATTTTATCTCCTGTGATTTTCTCAAATCCTTATTTTGTCAGTAACTCTTTCCCCATCTAAATAGTTGATGATCTAACTTCTTACATCTAGATTATATATTCATTTGGAGCTTATTGTGGTATGTATTGTGATATTTTGGTCTAAATTTCGTTTCTTCCAGACGATTTCAATTTTCCTAGTAGTTTTTGTCAAATAGTCAAGTCCTCACCCCTGTACTTAAAATCCTTAGATTTATGGAACATATCAATTATATATGGGTTTTATGTACCTAATTTATTACACTGATTAGCTTTTCTGTTTTTCAACAAGTATAAAATAGCTTTGATGACTAATACTTTATAGCATATGTTAAGATCTGGTGTTGCTGGGACCCTGTCCATCCCACCTTTTTTTTCTATTATTTCTCTCGAAATTTTTTTACATTTTCTTCCTCCAGATGGATCTTGTTATCAAATTTTCTAGCTCTTCTGTGATTTTTTTCCAAGTGAGGAAGAACTGCTGTAAACTTCCAGGTGAGAAGAAAGGAATGTTTGTAACTGCTTTATCTCCTATCTTAGCTTCTAGTGTATCCCTGAGTATATGATACCTATTTCTCTTGTGTTTATTACTTCTTAATATTAGGTGATTAATAATAGGTGAATGACCATCTAGAAATGGAGTGGATGAGTTTGTGACCTTGGGAGCTTCATAATATTGAAGAGCCAGAGTCAGGAGAGATGCCCTGAGCCAATAGCAGCATTCATTAAAATCCAGTGAGGAGCCAGTCCTGAGGAGTAACTTACCTGGCCTAGACCAGAAGTGATTTGATCATTTAATTGGGATGCCAAGTCCTGCATGAAGCTTCCAGCTGAACTAGAGAGTGACTCATTCAGGCACCAAAAGACCCCTGAGGAAAGTAAGACAAAACTGTGTACAAGCATATGTTTAAATGCACATGTGTGAATGTGTAAAGGGAGAGTGCATCCTTATATTTGGGTGGATTGTTTTCTGACTTCTACCTTTGCTATATAGTTGCTATATAGTTGATATTCCTTATTAAAAGCTAATTGATATGAACTGACTAATTGATATGGGGATGGGGAGTGGGAGGTAGCATACCAGATGGTATGGGGTATAGGAGCCTTAGTGCTAGAAGCTATAACCCTTCAGGTTACCCTTAGAACCCTCAGGAGATGAGTAGTTATCTTCATTCTGGAAATCCAATTTGTCTGTGTGATTTGGAAGTTAGGAGAAGCCTAGAATGGGTGAGATATCACTTAAAAAAAAAAGTCCTACTTTGAGCTGTTTCTATGTAATACAGATAATAATCTCTTAGCTGAAAAGGACAGTTAAAATTCTAAGTACCCTGGTCCAATATCCCTCAGATAATAATAATTCAGAGTTAAAAAAAAAAACAAAACAAGAGATAAGATCAGATAATACTGGATTGAAAATAGGAATAGTTGATCAAGATATGTTAAGCCTACCTAATTTTGTGGCACTTAAAGGCATTTTTGCTACTACTTTCAAAGCAGTCTCTGACTCACTAATTTACTACTTATTCATTGTTGGATACTGGCAGTGAAGTCAGTTTGCATCTTGTTTGCACACTATGTTCATAAGATGCCAGATATTCTTTCATTATGTTATGTGAATTACTTTGGGCTCTTCTATTTCCTATGTTGAGAGAAATGTCTGTTCCATAAATTTTTTTCTTAGGATAAGAATGAGCCCTGTACTTTTATTGGCACAGGGAGCTTCCAGGTGAGGAAACTCTCTCTACCATTGCAGGTCAGCATCTTTTCTGCGGTTGCCTTGAGAACTACTAGGTTAAGTGACTTTCCCAGTGCATAGCCACTGTCCATCAGAGGTCGGAACATACATCTACTTCTCCACTCATTTCAGCCACACACAAAGATGATCACACTCTTGATCTGGCCATCACTCATAAATGTATCACCTTTGAAACCCCCATATCTGATCATTATTTATTGGCTTTTCACCTCTCCCTCCTGCCTTCCCTTACAAAACCCTATTCTTCATCTACACTATGACCTCTAGTCCCCATACCCCTCAGTTCTCTACTAAGCCATCTGTTACTCTCTCCTCCTTTCCTCATCTTGACCCCTTGGTAAACCAATTCACTGGCATTCTCTCTTGAATTCCTAGCATCTTTGTCATATCAAGGATTACATCCTGCCCAGTCTCAGCCTTAGATCACTCCTACCATTTGCCACTTTAGCTCCTATACATGTACTGCTGAATGAAGGTGGAGAAATTCATGCAACTGTTACAAGTGGGTCTGTATTGGATTTATGTTACATAACCTCAACTGGGCCTTAACTACTACATTTGCATACATATAAATAATGCATTTGCAACTATACTGCATTTACAGCATATAAGTTTAATATTAATATTTGTTTGTCTATGGTTCTCTATTCCTTTTTATGTTTTGAACTTTATTTTAGTTTTTCCTGATATCATGATTGCAATTCCCATTTCAGCAAAATAAAAATTCTGGCCCTTCATTTTTATTCTGTGTATGCCTTTTTAGGTGTATTTCTAATAAGCAATAGATTGTAAAGGTTCATTTTCTTAGCTGACCTATCATTGTCATTCCTTTTGGTTTTATTGGATTGTTTCATTCATTAACATTAAAAATTATGTTTTAGGTTTATGTTTTCTCCATTTGTTTCTAAAATTTTTAAATTAGGATTTTTCCCTCTTTATCAACACAATAGGAAGAAATGATAGGAAGAAATTAGCATATATTAAAATCATACTGTGTTAGGCACTGATAAATACTTTATAAATATTATCACATTTGATCCTCACAAAAACACTAAAAAGTGGGTGTTATTATTATCCCCACTTTACAAAATGAGGAAACTGAGACTGTGAGAAGTTAAGTGACTTGTCTAGGGTTATACAGCTAGTGTCTGAAGTTATATGTTTGAACTCAGGTATTCCTGACTCTAGGCCCAGTGAACCATCTACTTTATAACGTAGCTTCCTCAGCAACTCAGTATTATGTTCAGTAATTTTAGCTTGAGCTATTTTCAGGCATCCTTATTCTCACCAGGTCTCTTTCTCTCAACCTCCACCCTTTTTCCTGCTTTCCCTTAAACTCCACCATTTGTTGCCTGTTTCCCTAGTTTTGCTCATTAGTTCCTTTTCTATCTTGCTTTTATCTAGTTTTGGCAGTTAGGTGGTACTCTGGATGGAGTGCTGGGCCTAGAGTCAGGATGACTCCTCTTTCCCAGTTCAAATCTGGTCTCAGGTATTTACTAGCTGTGTGACCCTGGCCAAATCACTTAATAATGTTTGCCTCAGTTTCCTCATCTGTAAAATTAACTGGAGAAGGAAATTGCAAACCACTTCAGTATCTTTGCCAAGAAAACCCCAAATGGGTCACAAAGAGTGACAATTGAAAATGACCAAACTTGAACATGTTTATCTAGTTATTTAATTCCCCCCACCTTTTTTTTCTACCAAGTTATATAGAATCTGCTTTGTCTCTTCTCCTTTAATTTGTTTTGCTCATTAGCTTTTAATTTTTCATTTTCAATCATTTTTTCTTAGGATTTCCTCTCCTCACTCTTAATTATTTAAATTCACTTTCTATTTTTGACATTTTTTCTTTGATTCATGTCTCTTTTAATTATTTAGTGCTTCTTTATTCTTTGAATTTATCATGGAACCAAAACTTTTGAGATAACTATTTCAAGTTCACTCCTTTAAAGAGTTTTTGTTACTGGCTTGTAGATCTTGTCTCCCCCACCCCTTTTTTCTGTAGGTGATCAAGAGGATTTTGCCCCTTGGTTGCATCTACACACACACACACACACACACACACACACACACACACACATACTCTATGATCCAGTGAGATTGACCTCCTTGATGTTCCTTGTACAAGACACTCTATTGCCCCACTCCAAACATTTTCATCCCAAATGTCTCATCTACCTCCTTGCTTCCATGGCTTTCTTTAATTCCCAGATAAATCTCATTTTCTATAAGAAGTGTTTACAGATCCCCACTAATTCTACTAATTTCCCTTTGATAATCTCCAATTTATTCTGTATATATCTTGTTACATGTAACTGGGTACAATGAGGTGATACATAGTTGTTTGCCATGTTATCTCTCATATTAGTCTGTGAGTTCCTAGAGAACAGGGACTATCTTTTATCTTTCTATGTATGCCCAGGACTTAGCATAGTTTTTGTCTCATAGTAGGCACTTGATGAATATATATTGACTAACTGACAAAACATCTATAAGAAAAATCTCAAAGGAAAACATAGCTTGTTCACAGGTCCAACCAAAATTCCTGGGACAGATGACACAAGTTAAAAAAAAAGATCTAAAATGAAGTGAGAGTGCTAGAGGAAAGAATGAGGAAAGAAATAAAATCTAAAAAAGAGATTTTTGCAAGAGAATTAATAGCTTGGAACAAGGTTATATAATCTTGATCAAAAAAAAACTACAGAAAAGTTCACATTGGACAGATATAAATTAATTACTCCATGAGACAGTAAGAAATAATAAAGTGAAAAGACAAAAAAAATAGAAAATGGAAGGTTATCATAATAGAAACAACTGACCTTAAAGAGTGATAATTTAAAAATTATAATTTTTATAATTTACATAATCCATGACCATAAAAAGAGCTAAAACATAGTTTTTCAAGGAATCATAAAAGAAAATCTCCCAGATCTTCTAAAAGCAGAGGGCACATTAATAGAAATAGAAAGAATCCATAGCTCATTTTCTAAAAGAACCCCTGAAATGAAAATATCTTAGTCAAATCCAGAAGAATATCAAAGTCAAAGTATACAGTTTTCAGGTCAAATAAAAAATACTCCAAATAGCAGAAAGAAAAAAGTGAAGTCCTAAGAAGCCATAGTCAGTATCACACAGGATTTCATAGCTACCACCCCAAGGAGAGGAGAGCTTGGAATACAGTATTTTAAAAGGTAAAGGGAATATGCCTACAACAAAAAAATAACTTATCAAGAAAAACTAAATGTAAACCTATAAGGAAAAAATGTATGTTTAATTAAATAATGTATTTCTAATATTTACTGATAAAAAGAGCTAATTAGAAATTTTGAAATACAAATATAGAAGTCCAGAGAAGCATGAGAAAGTAAAGATGATAGAGCAATCACAAGGTGGCAAATAAGGACAAGCTTCTTAAATTTTAACCTGAGGAGATGATATAGGTATCCCCTCAGAGCTCTGTTATCCTCATGGGTAATAAATGGAATTTAATTATACAGAGGACCTGGGAGTACATCTTGATGATCTTGAGTGGGAAGAGAGAGGAAGTATAGGGAAAATCATCTCACATAAATTCAAAATGGAAGAGATAATTAGGGAAGAAGGAAAAGAATCTATATGCTCTAAAACATTTATAGCACTTCTCTTTATGGTAGCAAAGAATTGGAAACTTTAGGGATGCCTATCAGTTAGGGAATGGATGAACAAGCTGTGGTATGTGATAGTGATAGAATACTACTGTGATTTAAGAAATGATAAGTTCAATGATTTTATAAAAATATGGAAAGACTTGCATGAAATAACAGAACAAAATGATCAGAACCAACAGAGCATTGTATACAGTGACAGCAATATTGGTTTAAGAACAACTTTGAGGAAATAAGTTATTTTGACTATTATAAAAACTAGAATTAATTATAAAGGACATATAATGAAAGGTGCTATCTGCATCCAGATAAAGAATTGATAAATGGAACTATTTATAGCATAACCCTACCAAATATATACTTATTTGTGTCTAATTGTAGTCATCTCTAGGGTGGGGGGGGGTGAAAGAGAGGAAAAAAGAAAAAAAGAAATGTACATGATAATTATATTGTATATTTGAAAGGAATAGCAAATTGTGAAGTTTCATGTGCAATCATCTTTTTTATTGAACTATTTTATGGAAATACTTGTTTTATTCCATAAATTAAAAATAAAATTTTTAAAAGAATTTTTTCTTTGTTAAAACTAAAGGACATTTAAAAAGCACCTTTTCCTAGAACATCTTTATATTTCAGAAGGCAGAATTTAGCTTTTGTGAAAGTATGGACCCCTCTTTTCTTTGACTATTGAAATCCAACCAAAGAAGTATAAATTTGAAATGAACTGAAACTGGATTTACATACTAACAATACACAGGGATTGATATTGAGAAAGAGAAAAATGAAATCATGAAAAAAGGTGTTTTACTGGTTGGCTTGTAAGTTAAGTATCAGCTTAAAGCTAATTTGCTAATGAGATTGTCATTATTATTGCTAATGAGATTGTCATTATTATTAATTTATGAGGAAATAGCCAAATATATCCCTAGATTGCCATAAAACCTGGGGAGATAATAATAAAAGAAATGTGCCATTAGTGGCTAGAGTGGTGTAATTATTAGCTTGGTTGTTGACTAGTGTGATGTACTAGTCCACCTGACCCCATCTAGACTCTATGTAGTGGTCACACCCAAACCTGCTACATTTTTAATGTGTTCTTATATATACATATTATATCTCCCAGGTAGAATGGGCAGGGATTGTTTTACTTTTTGTTTCCTCAGTATCTAGAATGTCCGACACATAGCTTCATCTTAATAAAAGCTTATTGCTTGGTTGATTGATCTGAGCAGACCTGATTAGGGCCTGCCTTCAGTATAATGTGAAATAGGTAAAGTTGGGTATTTCCTTTTGCCCTGGTTCCCTTATCTCCCTCTAGATGCCTACCCCAGTTCTCTACTATCTTATAACCACCCTTAGGTGATATCTTAATGATGTTCCATACTTAAAATTTTAGCAAGCTTTTGTAAGACAAAGAAGTAGATTTCTACTAGTAGATAAAATCTAAAGCACAGTGAGAGGCAGTATGAGGGATATTCTTGATGACCACCTGAGGCCACTTACATTCTGCTTGTCTATAAGGGCCATCCTTATTGGACTCAAGAAAGAATGAACAGGGGCTTCTAAAGGTTATGCCCATAATGAAGTCAAGGGCAGGGACAACAGTATTATCAGACCCACTCTGTTCACTGAGGTGCAAAAAATTTTTTACTTTGAGAATAATGTTCATTCAGGTAAGTCTGTAGTATACAAGGCTGGCCCTGTGGATAGACATCTGCCTACATAGTATCCCTCAAAGGCCTCCAGAAAAGTCTTTTTGTCCCCAAAATATCTTTCTCAATGATTATCACTGTGCCTTAAATTCTCATCATTGTAGTTATTCTTTTAGGTTAGGACCTTATCTCCTTGTTGAAAACCCTCTTGAAATTAGGTCTCCTCTGTGGGAGAGATCACACATCAATCCATTAATGTGTATTGATTTAAGGGGCAGCTAGGTAGTGCAGTGAATAGAGCACCGGCCCTGGAGTCAGGAGGACCTGAGTTCAAATCCAGCCTCAGACACTTAACACAAAACTGGCCTTGTGACCTTGGGCAAGTCACTTAACCCCAATTGCCCTACCTTTCCCCCCAAAAAAAGAAAAAAGAAAAATCTAAAATTAAAAAATATATATGTATTGGTTTAGCAGATAAGCTGCATTCAACAGAAAATTGGACTCTGGTAAAATAGAATACAGAAAAGGTAAGCTTTGGTGCAGGATTGAGAGTTGGGAAAGGTAGAGTATGAGAGTCATCATTGGGAGCCTTGGGAAGTAGGAAGTCCCTAATAGGGAGAACAGAATAGGAAAAAGGAGAGTCACCAAAGAAACACTAGATCTATTTGAAAATTTTACCTGGTCATAATAGTACATTATTAGTGTTACTTAAGTATGAAATAATGAAAATTATGAAAACCTGCCAAGTGAAGAGGTAAGGGGATTTGGCAGGATGACTGCTATTCTATCTTTCCATACATCCATGGAAATAGCTTTTGATAGCAAATAGATTTTACAGCTTACAGCTGCTTTAGCTTCCCATGGAGATTAAGGGATGTCTTGGCAATGCTGTGCAGTGTTCCTCAGCAGAATGTGTGAAAATTATTCGTGGAAATGACAAATTCGTCTTTCCTTCCTTCCTTCCTTCCTTCCTTCCTTCCTTCCTTCCTTCCTTCCTTCCTTCCTTCCTTCCTTCCTTCCTTCCTTTCTTCCTTTCCTAAAAGTGAGTATAGGAAATTGAATTTTTTCTAATTTCACCAAAGCTAAGCACCAAATTATTTCTCAGTAAAATTTTATCTGGCAGGACAAATCTCTGCCTATTTCAGAAAGAAAAAAATACAAGTAATGTTTAGTACTGTATAAAATTTCCTAAAGACCTAATGAATTGGATATTATTGAGAGAGAACTTGAAGTTATTCAGTGATAAGAAAATATTACAAATCCTTTACAAATAAATTATTCAAATGATTTGTGAGCAGCATTTTTTTTTACTTATTTGGTTAATACAAAGCATATACATATAAGTGGGTGCTTTCTAATTTAGAATGGGACTGAACCTCTTATTTAATTGGTATAGGGAAATCTCAAGTGAGGAAGGTCCCTGTAGCAACACAGGTAAGCACCTTCTCTTAAATTTATAATCTTAGTGTCTAGAATGTAGTAGTGTCAAACTCAAATAGTAACCCTGACTTAGAAAACCACAAATCAAGGTTATATGTTTAAGGTTGTATTTTTATTCATTTTATTAAACATTCTCCAATTATACTTTAATCTAGTCCCAGTCACACTTGGGAGTCTTTTGAACTACTTGCTCATTTGACATCTTTGGTGGAATTCTAAGAGGTTTAAGTAACTTCACTCTAGGTTGTGCAGTGTGTGTTAGAATCAGAATTTGACCCAGGTCTTCCTTTTGCAAGGTTAGTTCTCCATCTACTATGTCTCACTGCTTCTTTGTTTTTGTTTTTCCTTTTTTAAAATGTAAATAGTATTTTATTTCTCCCAATTACATGTAAAGACAGTTTTCAACATTAATAATTTTTTGCTTTTTTTTTTTTTGAGGGGGAAAGCAGGGCAGTTAGGGTTAAGTGACTTGCCCAAGGTCACATGGCTAGTAAGTGTGTCATGTATCTGAGGCTGGATTTGAACTCAGGTCCTCCTGACTCCAGGACTGGTACTCTATTCACTGTGCCACCTAGCCACCCCCTACATTTATTTTTTAGAAGATTTTGAGTTCCAAATTCTTCTTCCTCCTTCCCTTTTCTCCCCCTTTCACAAGATGGCAAGCAGTCTGATACAGGTTATACGTGCGCAGTCATGTCAGACATATTTCTGTATTAGTCATGTTGTGATAGAAGAAACAGAAAGACAGAAAAAAAAAACAGTGAAAATAGTATGCTTTGATCTGCATTTAGGCTCTATCAATTCTTTCTCTGGATGTGGATAGCATTTTCCAGCATGAGTATTCTGGAATTATCTTGGATCATTGTATTTCTGAGAAGAGTTAATTCAATCATAGTTGATCATTGCACAATGATGCTGTTACTGTGTATAATGTTCTGTTGGTTCTGCTCACTTAACTCAGCATCAGTTCATGTTAAGTTTTTCTAGGTTTTTTTGAAATCTCTTCATCATTTCTTATGGAACTATAGGATTCCATTAGATTTATATAGCACAACTTGTTCAGCCATTCCCTAATTGATGGACATTCCCTGAATTCCCAATTCTTTGCCACCACAAAAAGAGCTGTTATAAATATTTCTGTACATGTAGGTCCTTTTCTCTTTTTATGATCTCATTCTGCCTCTTTTTTGTTGAGAATAAGTTACCAAGAATTATTTAATTTGAGGATCTACTTGGATTTAGGCTTTTCAATTACAGGCAGTGCTCATGTATTAGAATGAGCATCCATCATTTTATAAAGCTGGTTACTTCAAGCTTAATAATATTAACATTTAAATATGAAGACTTATCACTGTCTATTGTTCCAGTAACACTCAATGCTTATTCAAATAATGAAACTTTAATCATATAAATATATATATATATACATACACACACTCAATTATACTTCTGCAAATATATTGTAGAAGTTCAACACAAACCATGACCATTCCCATTGCATAAATATATACTTCAACTTGAAGAAAATGAGATGTCTGAATATGCTGGATTATATCAACCTGCATTTTTTTTAATAATTCTTGCCAATTTGGCTTCAACTTTTTTTTCTTATTCCAATTCAAAGCAAGCTTTATTACAAACAAGAGGGAAAGGTTGGGGAGGGAAAAGAGAAAAGGAGACCCTATATATGATTCAAACATACATACTAACATAGAGTATAACTGACATAAGGGAGTACTGATTCATTCAGCAGGAAGAGAATGCTTCAGTGGGAATGAGTATTCCTGCTGGAAGGTAAAATGTACTTTAAAATGCCCTTTTGAGAGTAGCGTTCTTATACTCTGGTTTTAGGTTGCCCTCTAGAACTGGCTTATCAGAAGTCAGGGTACATACAGTATTATTTTGGGGACCCCAAAATATCAGCAAGGGAAAAAAAGCTAGTGGTAGACAAAAATATATTGAGGCACACAATTTTACTTCAAAAAATATTATTGTCAGTATTTTTACATCTAATAAGCTCTAAAAGCTTACAGTCTTCCTTAAGGAGAGACCATCATGATAGCATCAAGACCATGAGGCTTAATCTTTAACACATTAGCTTCCACTTAACCAATTCTAGTTTTTAAGGAGTTATTTTCTTCAGTAAGGCTTTGTACCTCTTTTGTCATTTGGCCAATCCTAATTTTTAAGAAGTTATTTTCTTTAGTACATTTTGTGCCTCTTTTACCAAGCTCTTAATTCTCTTTTCAACATTTTCTCATATTACTCTCATTTCTTTTCCTATTTTTCCTCTACTGCCCTTATTTGATTAAAAAAAATTTCTTTTGCTCTTTCAAAAAAAAAAAAATCTTAGTTCTTCTAGGAATTCTTATTGTGCTTGTGTCCAATCTGCATTTTTCTTTTGAGGCTTTTCTTAAAGATCATAGCTTGTCTTGCTTTCTCCACACTATGCCGCTGGCCAGCTTCAATCCCATTGTCTGCAGACCCTCTCTTTCTCTCCTCCCTAGGCTAGAAAAAATGAATGTGACATTTTGTTGTTTTTCCCCACTTAGAATTCAGTTTAATGAGCTTTTTAAAGTTGTGAGAGGGGTATTTGGGGAGAATTCAGCAAAAATGCTCACTTCACTCTATAATCTTGGCTCCACCATATAACCCTAATCTAATCTACTCTAATTCTAAATGGCAGAGGGGAGGAAGGAGTACCTTTCTAGTATGTGGGGTAGCCAACAAAAAGTCTGAGTAAGTAAATGGAGTGTTGTGCATGAAAAATAGCAAGAAAGACCAGTCTGACTAGACTACAGAATGGAAGAAGGGGAATACCTTTATATTATATATAAATGTTATATATATAAATAACAAGGGCAGCTAGGTGACTCAGTGGATAGAGGGCTAGGCCTAGAGTCAGTAAAACATGGGTTCAAATCCAGCCTTAGACACTTACTAGCTATGTGATCCTGGGCAAGTTACTTAACCATCCCTTAATCCACTGGAGAAGGAAATGACAAACCACTCCAATATCATTGCCAAGCAAACCCCATGAACAGACTTGTTGTGCTTTGTTCCACAGGATCATGAAGAGTCAGACATTACTGAATGACTGGACAACAAAATGTAGGTTGTAAAAAGCCAAGTTCAGGAGTCCTTGTTTGATCATAAAGGCAATATTTGCTCTTTGGAGTTTATTAAACAAGGAAGTGATATGATCAGATTTGTGCTTTAAGAAAAACATTTTATACTCACAAGGAAGGGAAGAAAAGATGGGCAATTCTCAACACGAGTATTATTTATCATATAGGCTTTCTTGAAATGAAAATTTATTGTTACATATCTTGAGTCTTCTCTTATGTTCTGCTATGCACACGATATGCTTATTTTTCCTTTTTAACTTTGTATTTAAGTTCCAATATTTAAGTTTATAATATATTTTTGTTTCTTTTCTCTATTCTGTATTTGTGTTCTGGCATTTGAGTCTAAAATAAAACTTTGAAGGAAAAAAAGAAAATCATTTTAGCAATTATGTGGGGAATATATTGGAGTAGAGAAGTTGAGGCAGAAAATCTGGTTTGGAGGCTATTACAGTAGTCCAGACTAGGGGTGATGAGGGTCTAATTAAAGTGGTATATCTATGAATTGAGATAAAGGGATAAAAATAGAATGTTTTTAGAGGAAGAAATGACAAGATTTGGCCATTGTTTGTTGTTCATTCTTCATTTTCGAAGAGGACCAATGACAGGTAATATCTTGACCTTCTTATGAATTGTATTTCACTCTCTCTTCCAGAGTCATCCATGGTCAATGGCAAGACTACTAGCAACAAACTGGGATGTAGTGGATGACCTTAGAGTCTTTGATGTCTGACCAAGCTCTAAGCACTCCATAGTACCAAATTAGAACACATTATTCCTCTCTGTCCATTTGCCAAGGG
Organism: Gymnobelideus leadbeateri; assembly: GCA_011680675.1. Taxonomy (NCBI): domain Eukaryota; kingdom Metazoa; phylum Chordata; class Mammalia; order Diprotodontia; family Petauridae; genus Gymnobelideus; species Gymnobelideus leadbeateri. The sequence continues at coordinate 38,653 of WOXC01011271.1, forward strand.
GAAGTCTTCACATGCTTAGGGTAGACATCCTCTTAACCCACTGAAGGATTTGAGGCCTATCAGTTACCTTCAATCTGGTTTGTTAGCAACTATATAGAAAATAAATTCACATTTAGAACTATAGAATCATTTTTAACAGTTTATTTTTTATTTTATTATTATAATTATTATTGTTTGCTTTTTGGAGGGGGGAAGGCAGGACAATTGGGATTAAGTGACTTCCCCAGGTTCACATGGCTAGTTTTTTGTGTTAAGTGTCTGAGGCCGGATTTGAACTCAGGTCCTCCTGACTTCAGGGCCGGTGCTCTATTCACTATGCCACCTAGCCGCCCCCCATATAGAATCATTTTCTAAAGTTAAAGATAGAAAAATTTTAGGGGGTGGGCTATGATTTCAAAGTAATACTAATAATTTAGTAATGAGACAGCCATAACTACATTGATTTTGGTTTTTCATGTTTGACTTTTAAAATCTATACCTGGTTAACTCAGTGAGAGTAGAGGCTAGGATTACAGATTCTAAGACTGTAGAGAACAGTTCCATATGCCTCTGGTCCATAGGCACATACTCTAACTGTAACCACAGTCAACAGTCTGGCGAATTCCAGCTCTTGGTCACAAGAGGAAGTGGATGACAAAATTGGTGCAATCCCTTTACCATTACTAGGATAAGCCCTCTACTAAAACAGATTGCAATCTCTTCATATAATTTAGTAGAATTAGAATAGCTGAAAAGTTCATCATCCTGAAGTCAACTTAGTGATAAGTATTTTTAAGTACAATGATTAAATATGTGTTGAGATTCACTAATCATTATGTGTCAGATCTCACTAAAATGTTGACAAAACATTAATTAGTGTATATTCTATTGGTGGAGAGGTGAATCAATTCAAACATTCTATAGAGCAACTTAGAATTATGCCCAAAGGGCTATAAGAACATGCATACCCTTAGACCTAGCAATGCCACCACTAATCTGTATCTCAAAGAGATATAAAACAAAAATGAATAGGACCTATATGTGCAAAAATATTTATAGTAGCTCTTTTGGTGGTGGCAAAGAATTGAAAATTGAGGGGATGTCCATCAATTGGGGAATGGCCGAACAAGTTATGGTATATGATCGTGATGGAATACTATCATGCTATAAGAAATGATAAGCAGGGGCGGCTAGGTGGCACAGTGAGTAAGAGCATTGGCCCTGGAGTCAGAAGGACCTGAGTTCGGATCCGGCCTCAGACACTTAACGCACACACAAACAAAAACCTAGCCATGTGACCTTGGGCAAGTTACTTAACCCCAATTGCCCTCCAAAAAAAAAAGCAAAAAAAAAAAAAAGAAATGATAAGCAGGATGCTCTCAGAAAAACCTGGAAAGACTTATATGACCTGATACAAAGTGAAGTGAGCAGAACCAGGAAAACACCGTACATAGTAACAATAGTATTGTATAATGATTAGTTGCAAATGACCTGGCTATTCTCAGCAATACAATGATCCCGGACAATTCCTAAGGATTTATGATGGAAAAACACTGTCTATCTCCAGAGAAAGAACTGATGGAGTCTGAATGCAGATCGAATCATACTTTTTTAAACTTTATTTTTCTTGGGTTTTTTTTTTTTTGGTCTGCATTTTCTTTTACAACACGACTGATACAGAAATATGTTTTGCATGACTCATATGTGTAACTGTATTGGTAATGATACTTGCAGCTTCTGTGGAGGTATAAGATCAATAACAAACAGCCCACAGAAGGGCTGCTAGCACATGCTCTTTGATCTGCTTTTCTAAAGGAAAGACAACTTCAAAGGGGTCAACAATCTTACTTTAATTACAGATAAGTAGAAAGAAGTGAGTATCAAAGAAAGAATTCAATATATAGGGCTCCAACTGTCTAAACAGAGTAATAGATACCTAATTATCAGACCAGGGGACACCAGCATCTGGGTTCACAAAGTCAGGGTAGGGGTGGGGGAAGGAGCCTTAACAATGGCTACTCAGAGTCTCATCTTTGAAAGCATTCTTTCCAAGAGTGAGCTGCAAGTAAAATACCAACCTTCCAGTATATATAGTTTTCAACTAATAGACTCAGAGCCAGAAGGCATTACAACCTGTGACTCAGTGCCTAATTGGCTTAGTGTCAAAAGGTGTGAAAGCCTTCCTGCAAGCAAGCCTTCCTTTAAGTAAGCTTCCCCCTAAACAAGCCTCCCCTTAGGCATAGAGACCCCATTGGTTTCTATGTGACTCAGGATATGTCACAGCTGTGAACTGAGCCAGAGCTCAAAGCCGCAAGACATCCTTTAGACCTAAGAACACAGCCCCTGTTCCAAGGAAAAAAGGGAACATATGTGGTCACATAGACCTACTGATGGATGATGAAGATCTTATATTCCATTAACCATAGAGTAACCTATGTCAAATTGCTTGTCTTCTCAATGAGGGGGGACAGGCGGGAGAGAGAGAATTTGGAGCTCAAAGTTTTAAGAAACAAATGTTAAAATTATTATTTACAAATAATTAGGAGAGATGAAATACTAATCTTTTCCAAATGCTTTATTAAATTCTGGTTTACATCATTCATTTCTGCCAGATTTTGAGTTACAATTTTCCCCCCATTTTAAAAATATTAGATTTTTTTTTTGCTTTTTTTTGGAGGGCAATTGGGGTTAAGTAACTTGCCCAAGGTCACATGGCTAGGTTTTCTTTTTTTGTTTGTTTGTTTATGTCTGCGTTAAGTGTCTGAGGCCAGATCCGAACTCAGGTCCTTCTGACTTCAGGGCCAGCGCTCTACTCACTGCGCCACCTAGCCGCCCCAAAATACTAAATTTTTTAAAACTTAAGATTAGATAGTGTGCATATATTAAATGGTTACTTTGTGCAAGACATTGCACTAGAAACTTAAAATAGAGCAGTAAAAGATAAACCAGTTTCTGCTCTCAACAAGCACATAATTTAATAAGAGAGGGAAGAATATAAGGGATGTATAACATGTAGACTAAGAATGAAGCAAGAACTTTTCCTTATTCCATATCACAGTCACCAAGTTATTGAGTCATCTTCCTCCACATCTTTATCATCTGCTCCCTTCTCTCTACTCATGCAGGCACAGTAGTACTTGTAATAAGGTGAGAACTGATAAAGACCATTGTTTATGAGGTGAGGAAGAGTGAGAATTTAAGAATAAAGCCAAGGTTGGATCTGGGTGCTCTTGACAAAAATAGACACATTTAGAAGAAGGATTAATTTTGGGGAAAAGAAAATGAAGTTTGTTTTAGATGTTTTTTATTTGATATGCTTATGGAACATCTAGTTTGATATGTCCACTAAGAAATTAATAATGTGGAATTAGAACTTAGGAAATATACTAGGGCTAGTTGTGGAGATCTGTGAGCAATATGCATTGAGATGAAGAGTAAATCAATGGAAGTAGATATTCTAGTTATTTACATGTTGTCTCTCCTATTGGATTATTCCTCTCCTTTGAATGAGTTGTCTTCTGCTTGACTGAAGTATAGTGATAGTAACTCTTGAGGAATAGTTTTAGGAGTTTGGATACACAGATTATCTTGAATGAAGCTTAGTTGTCCCTCTTGGAACCCAGCATGGAGTAAAACCTGGGTGCTACATCAAGATCATATTAAGGTCTTTCAAAGGACTTGTACTCTACTATTTTAGGCAATGACTGATCAATGTGGTGTAAGCGCTTTAGTGTTATGAAGACTCAGAGATGAGAGAGCATCCAGGAGGAAGTGATCAGCAGTGTCAAATGCAGCAGAGAAGTGAAGAAGGATACAAATTAAGAAAAGGTCATGTAATAAGATAATTAAGAGATCTTTGATAATTTTAGAGGAGGAGTTTCAGTTGAATGATGAAGTCACCAGCCTGCAGAGGGTTTTAGAAAGAGTGAGAGGAGAGTAAATTGAGGCACTGAGAACAGACAAATATTTAAAGGAGAAATGTAGTTAATTGGTCTGGCAGGATAACATGAAGGTTTTTTTCCCCTCTGGGGAGACAAGTATATTTGTAAGCACCAAAGAAGGAGCCAGCAGATATTGAAAGATTAAAAATGGGAGAATAAAGATAATGCTGGGGGCGGCTAGGTGGCGCAGTGAATAGAGCGCTGGCCCTGGAATCAGAAGGACCTGAGTTCGGAGCCGGCCTCCGACACTTAATCCGCACAAACAAAAACCTAGCCGTGTAACCTTGGGCAAGTTACTTAACCCCAATTGCCCTAAAGGGGCGGCTAGGTGGCGCAGTGAGTAAGAGCGCCGGCCTCGGAGTTGGGATGACCCGAGATCAGATCCGGCCTCAGAAAATGAGCACCCACGCATAAATAATGACTAGCCGTGTAACCTTGAGCAAGTTACTTAACCCCAATTGCTTTAAAAAAAAAAAAAGATAATGCTGGGGGCAGCCTACTAAAGAAGATGGAAGTAAATGAGCTCAAAGGTACATGAATGTAGACGACTTGGCCTTCATAAGGAGAAAGACTCATCATCAGAGATTGGCGTGAAGAAGGAAACAATGGAATATAATGTCTGAGGGATGGGACATGAGAAGAAGAGTGAGCTCTTGGCAAATAGGTTCACTTTTTTTTTTTCCAGCTAAGAGGCAGAAGGAAGGAGTGCCATGGGAGGTTTGAGTGGTTTTAGTTGAATGATGATGCCAGAGGCCAAACTATAGAAGATTTAGAAGAGTGAGAGAAGTTGGGCGGAGGGAGAGGGGTACATAGTGTGGATGGTTTTCTCAAGGATTTAAATTGGAAAGGGAGAAAAATACATAGGAAAATAAATAGCAGAACTGGTAGGATCAAGTAAGGGTTTTGTAAGGATAATAGATATATAGGTGTGTTTGTAGGTATCAACAAAGAAGTAAATTTATAGGAAGAAATTAAATATCAAGAGAGATTAGAAATGAGAAAGGGGTCAGTCTTCTGGAGAAGATGGGAGTGGATGGAATCAAGAAGAAAAGCAACCTCTTTATTTGAAATGGCAAATTAATTACATTAGTTCTAAACTATTCTGATTATCTTTGTCTCCCTCTGAGCTTATTTTCATTTTCTTCTTTACTTTGAAAAGTTTTATTATTAATGCCATACTTTTTTCCCCCTTCTTTTGGCATCATTATTACCCACTAGGCAGGAGTTGGAAACCATGATTTATTATTGTCTTCTGGAGTTGTTATTAATCTTTGCATTAATTAGAGTTCGTAAGTCTCTCAGTTATTTTCCTTTACTTTGTTGTAACCATTGTACAAATTGTGCAGCCATGTCTTATATATGTTGTATCCCTCCATTACAATAAATAGAATTTCCTAAGACCAAGGCCTCTTTTGCTTTTCCATATCCAGCAGTTAGCACAGTGCTTTTGCATATGGTAAGTACATAAATACTTTTTCATTTCCCTAAATCTGTATTTTTTCTGTTTTTATTATACTAAAAGGTTTCATTATGTTAATATATCATACTTTGCTCAGTCATCTTACAGTTGATGGATATTCTCTTAATTTCCAGTTCTTTGCCACAGCAAAAAGGGCAGTTATAAACATTTTCAGTATTTTTTGTCTTTCTTTGATTATTTGGGGAAACATGCCTAGTCATGGAATTTTGGGATCAAAGCATATTATTAAACATCAAAATAGAAATTCTGTTAAATTGAAAGCAAAACCCCCAAACCACCCTTGAATGTACAGATAAAACTAGGACCAAATATTTAAAAAATAATAAAATCTATTAATTACTAATTAGATAAGTAAATATTTCACAGGGAGAAATGCACACACATACACACACACACACACTACAAGATACACACACTACAAAATTTTCTAATATTTCTCGCTCTTTTGGAGTCATTGAATTCTAATTATTTAGTTTTATTTTTCAGGGAGTTCCTTATTTGAGTATAGGTCAGAGACATAGCAGACTTCATCCCCCAGCCTCACCCCCAGAATACCTCAAATCAGAGTACATTGTGAGCCTCTGGCTTCCTAGAGAGTCCCTGGTCAGAGTGATGGCAGATTTCAGGTGGGTTTGTTCAATTTGTGAACACACACAACAACAACAACAACAAAAAAAAGGAAGATCAAACAATTGAATATGCTTCTAAAATACTAGAAAAGCAACAAGAAGTATAGTTTCAATTGTTTATCAGAATGTCTAATCTAATACACAACTCTTTTAAAAGGACATTAATGTAAGTCTTTCCAGTCTCTTTACCAATTGTCATTTTCTTTTATTGTATCTTTTTTTTTTGCCAATCTGATGAGTGTGATGGATATTTGGCCTACTCATTACTTAAGTATCCTATCAACTTTTTCATTGTAATTGGAGTAAAAGTTAGTCTCTAGCAAATTCATTTGTATAACTATTGAACCCAAGGGTGGAAAACTTTTATATGCAAAAATGTTATTACTGGAGTGGCTAGGTGGCACAGTGAATAGAGAACCAGCCCTGGAGTCAGGAGGACTTGAGTTCAAATCTGGCCTCAGACACTTAACACTACCCATAGGACCTTGGGCAAGTCCCTTAATCCAAATTGCCCTGCCCTCTACCCTCTAAAAAGAAAAAAAAGAATGTTATTACTTATATTTTCCTTTATAGGACTGAATCCCAATAGCATTGGATCTTCCTAAAGGAATTGGAATCAGAGTGGAAACTTTTGAGAAAGTAACAAGATAATTCTGTATGTCAAATGTAAATGATTCTAATGGGGCTCTTTCTTTCTTTGTTTTCCCCCATTCTGACATCACTTTAATTCTCCCTATATTTGGGTGCTACAAATAGAACTTGCTTGTCAAATTTGTGTCTTCCAGACTACAAGCCAACCTACAGTTGGTAGCAAACAATGGGTACCAGCCCATGTCGACCATCATCCCCAAGATTCAGCCTAGGCTCACTGATAACCTGCACCCAAGGCAACTGGCCCACCCAAGCTCACCTTGATTACCTAATTAGCTTACTTTTCACATTGCCCTCTGGCAATATAGATAGATAGATAGATAGATAGATAGATAGATAGATAGATAGATAGATAGATACAGTTTTATGATTTCTTGCAATATTGTTCAGGTTTTTTGTTTAGTCAGTTTTCAGGGAGTCTTACAATTGTTAAATTGTTTCTTCTTAAGTTGTTTTCCAGGTTAGTTGTTTCTGAGATTAGATTCCTTATACTTTTCTCAATTTTTCCATTATTTCTCACTCTTTTGGAGTCATTAAATTCTGATTATTTAGTTTTATTTTTCAGGGAGTTCCTTATTACAGAGAGGTAGCAGACTTCATCCCCCACCCTCACCCCTAGAATACCCCAAATCAGAGTATACTGTGAGCCTTCCCAGAGGGTCCCTGGTCAGAGTGATGGAAGATTTCAGGTGGGTTTGTTCAATTTGTGCTTGCTTCCTTGTTAGACCCTTTTCACAGTGCTTTCTGGTTGTCTTTTTATGCAGTCTTGGGATGGATAGATTTTCTTATTGTTGTCTCTTTTTTATTTCTTGATCATTATTCAATCTGGTGCCCTTTTTAGATCTTTACTGGGGTATCTGAAAGAGAGCTGTACTCTTCTGTAACCTTTTATACTGCATTTTAACTGGAAGTCCAGAGAGACATTCTTCTAAAGAAATAACTTTAGAAAGGATGAAAGTCTGGGATTCAGCTACCTGGGGTTCTATTTTTCTATGTGATAGCAGCAGGCATGGGGCTACCATTCCAATCACTATTGGTGTGAGTCCATTAGAGACAATCTAAAGCAAAATATCAGTTTAGGGTTACACTGCAAATGGTGCTTTCCTACCTGGGGCTTTATCTTTACTCATTAGGATATAGAAAAGTATCCAGTTTATTCAGAGCCTTATTCTTATGTAAACTATTCTCTATAAGACAGAAAGTGAGCTGTTTTTAATTCCTGAAAAAAGCAACATGACTTTTGCACATGCCTGAAAACTAAATTTGTAAAACACATACACATAAAAAAGATTCCCTTGGCTTGCTACAACGCTAAAACAAAAATCATTTACTTAAAATGAGAAGTATATTATATATGTCAATATTATTTATTGCCTACTTCAGGGTCTGGGGTTGGAGGGAGAAGGTAAATATTGGTAAAGGTCTGGTTAAAGTTTTGGCAGGTCATTAAATTATTTACTATCTTGTACTATGTCCTAAGATGAATGCAGAATAAACAGTATATGGTTGACAAAGATGAATTCAAGTTGCCATTTTTCAGTGTCTAAAAATGCTTGTCAATCTGTGCTAGAGTATCTATAATCAAGTAAAACCACTTTCTGATACCAGCAGCTATTGTATTTTTAGTGCTTACCTAGGGATCCTATACTGCCAAAAAGTAAAATTACTTTTTGCTTGCTTCAAGAAACTTCTAAAGAGATTGTAAAGGAGTGTCAGAAACTGAAATAAGAATGTGCAAAGGAACTTTTTCAATCACATTCATTTTGGCAGTGAGGTGCAAGGCTCTGCGATTCCATCTAACTAGATTGTATTTCATTTGCTTTGCAAGCACTGTGTAATTTGTCTTGAGTTGCATGGTATCAGTGGATACTTGAGCCTCACAGGATTTTCTGTCAAAAGACTTCCTTGCAATATATGTTACTTTGTACAAGGAATATATGTTACTTTGTACTGTCCTAAGATTAGCTTTCTAGTCAAGCAGTGGCATTGTATCACTTATGTTTCATAGACATTTTTTTGTTGTTGTTGCTTTTTTGGAGGGCAATTGGGGTTAAGTAACCTGCCCAAGGTCACACGGCTAGGTTTTTGTTTGTGTGTGCGTTGTGTCTGAGGCCAGATCCGAACGTTTCATAGACATTTTAAAGAGGGTTGATTTTCAAAATGGCTATGATATAATAGGGGACTTTTGACAAACCTTTCAAAAATCCAAAAGCAGACAAAATTTGAGTTTTCTTCAAATATTCCAATCTATCCTAGCCTGAGATAAACACAATTACCTAACACTGCTACATTATCCTGTGGCCAAAGTTACTTTCTAATTTAAGGGAATAAACCCGCCTTAATTCAATCCAGTAGGCTATTATTTAGAAAGATTTACTAGTATAAAACTTTTTTACTAGTAAAACTTTTTACTAGTATAAAATTATTTAGAAAGATTTACTAGTATAAAACTTATGAGTACTAGTATTCTTTTTGCTTCCCCTATACTTCTCCCCATCAATTCCCCTATACTTTCAAGAAAATTTAGAAGTTAATATTTTTTCTAGTGTCTTGAATAACTAGTGAAAAAATTTACAGATTTCTGAAACAATCAACAACACAACTTCCATAGTGGACTACTTCACCTCACTCCCTCACACATACTTTGTGATGCAATAACACTGGCCTCCTTGCTGTTCATCAGCAAGATACTCTTTCAGATGAATTCATGCCTTTTTTACTGGTTGTCCTTCATGCCTGGAATTCTCTTTCTCCTCATATCTATTTCTTGGCTTCCCTGTCTTCCTTCAGATCACAGATAAAAATCCCTGCTCCTCCTTAGTGCTAGTACTTAATATCAAAAGCTGTCTTTAATTTATCCTGTCTAGCTCTCACTTGTGCATTATCTGTTGCATACTGTTTCTATCCTTACCCTGAGACTGTGCACTCCTTGAGAAAAAAGACTGCTTTAGGCCTTTAATTGCATCCTCAGTGCTTAGCATAGTGCCTATACATGACTTGTTGACTTGGTTTAGGGGTGGGGAACCTGTGGCCTCAAGGCCACATGTGACCCTCTAGGTCCTCAAGAGCGGCCTTTGACTGAATCCAAACTTCACATAAAAGGATTTATTTTGTAAAACTTGGACTCAGTCAAAAGACTACACCTAAGAACCTAGAAGGTCACATGTGTCCTAGAGGCTGCAGATTCCCCACCCCTGACTTTCTTAGGTGCCCAATCTAAAGCCAAGCTCAGGTACTTGGAGAATTTGATTTTTTTATGCAAAACAGAACCATACTGAGACTTCTGGAAGCCAAAATGGCAGAATTAGTAGGAAATCACCACAACTTCTCATATTCACCTCTAAACAGCCATAAAATAGTGCCCTATAACAAATCCTGGAACAGCAGAACAGGCAAAAAGATGGACTGAAACAATCTTTTAGACCAAAAAACTTGGAAGGTCAGCAGGAAAGGTCTGCCTCACTTGAATAAAAGGGGAGCATGGTCCAGGACAGGAAGCATCACAGCAAGTCAGCAGCAAGTCCTGCCTCAGAAAACCAGTGGGAGATTCTAATCCCCAGTGCAATGGAACAGGTAAATGCCAACACCAGGACTTTCCATACACCTCAGCATAGGCAGAGGAATGGACAGATGCCAACTCCACATGTGCTTCAGCATGTCCCTGGGCAAAGACGTAGACACTGACCCTACAGGTGCCTAATCAGATGGGCAGACACCAGCATCTGGACTGCACACATACTTCAGTATAGCCAAACAGGCTATGCACTTTAGCGTAGTCCCAGGGAAACAGGTAGGTGCCAATGCAGGAACACCCCACTGGCCTCAGCACATGCCAAGCACTAGCACTGGGACCCTGGCTCAGCACCATGTAAGCTGCCAGACCCCTATGGCCTTCAGCAGTGCCAGCCAACACCATCCCCCCTGTTTCCCCCCTCCCCCCACACACACTCTTAGTGCAGCACCAGACATGAGGGTCCTCCCCTGGCAACACCACTGCAGCAGCAAGTAAACAACCAAAACCTGTAGCCCCTGGCACAAGAAACCTGAGACAGTGTTCCTTCTACCCTAGGAGCAGAACTCAAATTTAAAAGAAAGGAAAAAGGCCAAAAACAGATAAGCAAAAAACAACAAAAAAGAATCTGACCATAGAAAGTTATTATGGTGACAGGGAAGATCAAGACACAAACTTAGAAGAGGACAACAGTGTCAAAGTACCTATGGGTAAAGCCCCAAAGAGAAATGAGAAGTGGTCTCAAACCCAGAAAGAGTTCATGGAAGAGCTCAAAAAGGAGCTTAAAAATCATATAAGAGAGATAGAAAAAATTGGGAAAAAATGAAAATGATGCAAAAGAATTATGAAGAAAAAGTCAATAGCTTGGAAAAAGAAAACAATTCCTTAAAAAATAGAATTGGCCAGATGGAAAAGAATGTACAAAAGCTAACTGAAGAAAACAAATCCTTAAAAGTTAGATTTGGGCAGGTAGAAGCTAATGACTCTATGAGACATCAAGAATCAATCAAACAAACAAACCAAAAAAAAAGAATAAGAAAATGCAAAATACCTCATTGGAAAAACAATTAACCTGGAAATTGATCCAGGAGAGACAATGTTACAATCATTGAACTACCTGAAAGCCATAATCAAAAGAAGGAACTGGACAGCATCTTTCAAGAAATTATCAAGGAAAACTGCCCTGGTATCCTAGAACCAAAAGGGTAAAATAGTCCTTGAAAGAAACCAAAATGAAATCTCCAAAGAATATTTTAGCCAAATTCTAGAATTGTCAGGTCATGGAGAAAATACTGCATGGGAAGATGATACTTGTAATTCTTTAAAATGGTACCACTAATAATATAACTGGAAGGAATATACATAGACAGAGGGTATGGGTTTAGGGTGAATTAGTGGTAATGACATAAAAAATTAGTTAAGGGAGGAGAAGGAAGAGTACACTAGCTGCAGAAGGAAGAGAGAGGTAGAATGGGGTAAAGTATCTCACATGAAGAGGTGCAAAATACCTATTACAGTGGAGGGGAAGATGGGAGGATGGATGATGGGCATCATTTGAACTATAGTCTCATCAGTATTGGTTCAAAGAGGAAATAATATACATGATAAGTTGAATATAAAAAAGCTATCTTACGCAACAGAAAAGTAGGAGGGGAGGAGATTGGGTAAAGGGCAGGTGGGGGGGGAAGGAACTGAAAGAAGGGAGGGCATACAGGGTAGGCAGTAGACAGAAGCAAATACTGGTGAGGAAGGAAAGGGTAAAAGGAGATAGAGGACAAACAGAAGGAATAATAGGATGGAAGGAAATTTACTGTTAGTAATCATAACTGTGAATGTGAATGCAATGAACTCTCACATAAAACTTAAGTGGATAGCAGAGCAGATCAAAAGCCAGAATTGTGAAATATGCTATTTACAAGAAACACGTGTGAAGCAGAGAGATACACCCAGAGCAAAGAGAAGGGTTTGGAGCACAATCTCTTATCCTTCAGCAGAAGTAAAAAAAAAAAAAGGCAGGGATAGCAATCTGATCCAAGAAAAAGCAAAAGCAAAAATTGACCTAAATTGAAAAAGAAAAAGAAAGAAAACTACATTTTGCTAAAAGGAACCATAGACAATGAAGTAATATCAGTACTAAGCAGATATGCACCAAGTGGAATAGCATCCAAATTCTTTTTTTTTTGCTTAATATGATTTTTATTAATTTTTTCTTTTTTTAACAATAGTATTTATATATATTTGAAACATTTAATGTTAAGATCTCGAAATTCAGATCCATTTCCTTCCTCCCTTGTCACCCATTCCCTCTTGCGTGATAAGTAATTCAGTATATGTTGTACATGTCTAGCTATGCACAACATTATCATAGTAGATATATTGTACAAGGCTGCTTATAGTTCCCTCCCACTCATCCCACCCCCCACCTGGTCCATTCCCTACATGATCCTGTCCCTCTTCTATAGTGGGTACTTCCAACCTCCCCTCACCCCAAGGATGCCCTCCCATCCATCATCCCTCCTCTCATCCCCCTTCCCCCTATCCTGCTGCAGGTTGAGATATCCCATTTAGTATGTATGTCATTTTCTCCCTGAACCAAATTCAATGTGAATGTGGTTTTGCCTTTTTAGCCTTCCTTATTCTCCCCCTCCTTTGCAACCACTTCCCCTTGCTTCTTCTACATGGGATAGTTTACCCTACCCTGTCTCTCCCCATCTCCTCTTGCCACTTTCCTCTCTCACCTCATAATTTCATCCCTTGAGTATCCTCCCTTCCCAACAAATTCAACCTATGCCCTCTATCCATATATAACTGTAACCATATACACACACATTCAATATGTATTCATATGACTATACACCCTTCTTCCATTATTTTCATAGTGAGAAAGATTTCATCAGTCACGATTATTGTTTTTCCATATAGGAATGTAAATAGATCAACTTTGATTAGTTCCTTTTGATTTCTTTTCCCTGATTACTTTCTCAGGCATCTCTTCCTTCTTGTGTCTGGATGTCAAATTTTCTATTCAATTCTGGTTTTTTCCTCAAGAATGCTTGAAAGTCCTCTATTCCACTGAATGACCATATTTTCCCCTGAAACAAAATACTCAGTTTTGCTGGGTAGGTGACCCTTGGGTTCATTCCCAGTTCTTTTGCCCTCTGGAATATCATATTCCATGCCCTTCGATCCCTCAGTGTAGAAGCTGTCAGGTCCTGGGCTATTCTGATTGTGTTTCCACAATATTGAAATTGTTTCTTCCTGGCTGCTTGGAGTATTTTCTCCTTGATCTGGGGGCTCTGGAACCTGGCTGTAATATTCCTGGGAGTTTTCTTTTTGGGATCTTTTTCAGGAGGTGATCAGTGGGATCTTTCAACCTCTATTTTGACCTCTGGATCTAAAATATCAGGGCAATTTTCCTTGAGAATTTCTTGAGGTAGCGGAGCCAAGATGGCGGAGTAGAAACAGCTCATCCAAGCCACTCTGCCCCCACATTCCTCCCAAACTATGCAAAAGGGGACTCTGAACAACTTCTGGAGCCCCAGCACCCACAGAACGACACAGAGAAGCTAACCTCCCGCTGAGGACAGCCCATCAGCCCTGCAGGAAGGACCAGCGCAGAGGTCTGGGACCTGGCAGCGCGCAGTGTGCAGAGCACAGGGAGCCGAGCCGAGCCCAGGTCTGCGTGAGCTGCGGTTTTAGCCCCAGAGTGGCAAGGCCAGCAGCTGGCTGGAGGAACCCCAGAACACCAGGAGCTGTGGCGACTCCAGAATTATCAACATAGACATGCCTAGGACAAAGTAAGAGGTTAGTGTCCTATGGACTTTGGGACTGATATTTAGGGAATGTGTTGGCTCCCTCCCCTGGGGGCTAGAAGCCACTGAGGAGACACGCCATCCTGTAGTTTTCAGAGGCATTTCCAGCTCCCAGCCAGCAAATCGTAGGGAGATACAGCGATCAGTCTTGGGGGGTAATCGCTCTTGCTTTAACCTCCCTGGATCTGGATTGTGATCTAGGGTGGAAGTCGTGGGTGGGTTTACAGCTTGCCAGAAATGGAAGTTGCCCCCCACACATTCGGGACGAAAATTCCTCTATCTGGCCTTAAAGCCATAGTGTGCCAACAAGTCCAAAAGTCAAGTAATTGAGGGACAACATGCCAAGGCAAAGGAAACAGAAAAATGCAACCCTAGACTCCTATTTTGGGGGCATAGAGCGGGAAAAGGACTGTGAGGTCAGAAGTCCTGCTCCAAAAGCCCCAGGGGAAAACATGAGCGGGTTGCAGGCCATAGAGGACCTTAAGAAGGACTTTAAAAATCAAATAAGAGAAGTGGAGGAAAATTGGAAAGAGAAATGAGAAGGATGCAGGAAAAGTATGAAATGAGGGTCAACAGCCTGACTGAGGAAAACAACACCTTAAAAAATAGACTAACTCAAATGGCAAAGGAGGCCCAAAAGGGCAATGAGGAGAAGAATGCCTTAAAAAGTCGAATTTGTCAGATGGAAAAAGAATCTCAAAAGTTCACTGAGGAGATTCATTCCTTCAGAGTTAGACTGGAGCAAATGGAAGCTAATGACTTTATGAGAAATCAAGATGCTGTTAAGCAGATCCAAACAAATGAAAGATTAGAGGGCAATGTGAAATATCTCATGGGAAAAACCACTGACCTGGAAAATAGATCCAGGAGAGACAATTTAAAAATTATTGGACTACCTGAAAGCCATGATCAAAGAAAGAACCTAGAAATCACCCTTCAAGAAATTCTCAAGGAAAATTGCCCTGATGTTTTAGATCCAGAGGGCAAAATAGAGGTTGAAAGAATCCACAGATCACCTCCTGAAAAAGATCCCAAAAAGAAAACTCCCAGGAATATTATAGCCAGGTTCCAGAATCCCCAGATCAAGGAGAAAATACTACAAGCAGCCAGGAAGAAACAATTTCAATATTGTGGAAACACAATCAGAATAGCCCAGACCTGGCAGCTTCTACACTGAGGGATCGAAGGGCATGGAATATGATATTCCAGAGGGCAAAAGAACTGGGAATGAACCCAAGGGTCACCTACCCAGCAAAACTGAGTATTTTGTTTCAGGGGAAAATATGATCATTCAGTGGAATAAAGGACTTTCAAGCATTCTTGAGGAAAAAACCAGAATTGAATAGAAAATTTGACATCCAGACACAAGAAGGAAGAGATGCCTGAGAAGGTAATCAGGGAAAAGAAATCAAAAGGAACTTATCAAAGTTGAACTATTTACATTCCTATATGGAAAAGCAATAACTGTGACTGATGATATCTTTCTCACTATGAAAATAATGGAAGAAGGTGTGTGGTCATATGAATACATATGTGAATGTGTGTGTATATGGTTACAGTTATATGGATAGAGGGCATAGGTTGAATTTGTTGGGAAGGGAGAATACTCAAGGGATGAAATTATGAGGTGAGAGAGGAAAGTGGTAAGAGGAGATGGGGAGAGACAGGGTAGGGTAAACTATCCCATGTAGAAGAAGCAAGGGGAAGTGGTTGCAAAGGAGGGGGAGAATAAGGAAGGCTAAAAAGGCAAACCACATTCACATTGAATTTGGTTCAGGGAGAAAATGACATACATACTAAATGGGATATCTCAACCTGCAGCAGGATAGGGGGAAGGGGGATGAGAGGAGGGATGATGGATGGGAGGGCATCCTTGGGGTGAGGGGAGGTTGGAAGTACTCACTATAGAAGAGGGACAGGATCATGTAGGGAATGGACCAGGTGGGGGGTGGGATGAGTGGGAGGGAATTATAAGCAGCCTTGTACAATATATCTACTATGATAATGTTTTGCATAGCTAGACATGTACAACACATACTGAATTACTTATCACGCAAGAGGGAATGGGTGACAAGGGAGGAAGGAAATGGATTTGAAATTCGAGGTCGTAACATTAAATGTTTCAAATATATATAAATACTATTATTAATACTCTTTTGCTTGTAATAGAGAGATAAGATGTGCAGTCATTATGGCACAGAGATCCATCTTGCTCTAATGGAAAAGTCAAAGGGGGTATGGAAAAAGGTATGGGAGAGAGCAGATTGGATGAGGGGATATCTTGTAGGACTGCTATTTTGGGGAGGTGGGTAGGGGAAAAATGGGGGAAAATTGTAACTCAAAATCTGGCAGAAATGAATGATGTAAAACAGAAGTTAATAAAGCATTTGTTTAAAATTAAAAAAAAAAAGAATTTCTTGAAGGGTGATTTCTAGGTTCTTTCTTTGATCATGGCTTTCAGGTAGTCCAATAATTTTTAAATTGTCTCTCCTGGATCTATTTTCCGGGTCAGTGTTTTTTCCCATGAGATATTTCACATTGACTTCTAATCTTTAATTTGTTTGGATCTGCTTAACAGCATCTTGATTTCTCATAAAGTCATTAGCTTCCATTTGCTCCAGTCTAACTGAAGGAATGAATCTCCTCAGTGAACTTTTGAGATTCTTTTTCCAACTGGCAAATTTGGCTTTTTAAGGCATTCTTCTCCTCATTGCCCTTTTGGGCCTCCTTTGCCATTTGAGTTAGTCTCTTTTTTAAGGTGTTGTTTTCCTCAGTCAGGCTGTTGACCCTCATTTCATACTTTTCCTGCATCCTTCTCATTTCTCTTTCCAATTTTTCCTCCACTTCTCTTATTTGGTTCTTAAAGTCCTTCTTAAGGTCCTCCATGGTCTGCAACCCACTTGTGTTTTCCCCTGGGGCTTTTGGAGCAGGACTTCTGACCTCACAGTCCTTTTCCCGCTCTATGCCCCCAAAATAGGAGTCTAGGGTTGCATTTTTCTGTTTCCTTTGCCTTGGCATGTTGCCACTTGATTACCTGACTTTTGGGCTTGTTGCCACACTGTGGCTTTAAGGCCAGATAGAGGAATTTTCGTCCCGAACGTGTGGGGGGGCAACTTCCGTTTCTGGCAAGCTGTAAACCCACCCATGACTTCCACCCTAGATCACAATCCAGATCCAGGGAGGTTAAAGCAAGAGCGATTACCCCCCAAGACTGATTGCTGGATCTCCCTACAATTCACAGGCCAGGAGCTGGAGCTGCCTCTGAAAACTACAAAATGGCGTGTCTCCTCAGAGACTTCTAGCCCCCAGGGGAGGAAGCTGACGCATTCCCCAAATACTGGTCCCAAAGTCCATAGGGCACTAACCTCTCACTTTGTCTTAGGCATGTCTATGTTGATAATTCTGGAATCGCCACAGCTGCTGGTGTTCTGGGGTCTCTCCAGCCGGCTGCTGGCCCTGCCGCCCTGGGGCTAAAACCTTGGCTCACGCGGACCTGGGCTTGGCTCAGCTCCACTTGGCTCAGCTCCCATACTGCTGTGCTATTCCTTCCTGCAGGGCTGCTGGGCTGTCCTCAGCGGGAGGTTAGCTTCTCTGTGTTGTTCTGTGGGTGCTGGGGCCCCAGAAATTTTTCAGAGTCCCCTTTTACATAGTTTGGAGGAAATCTGGGGGCAGAGTGGCTTGGATGAGCTGTTTCTACTCCACCATCTTGGCTCCGCCTCTTAAAATTCCTGTGACTTGTGATTTTTGGAGCTCCTTCTGCTTATAAGGGCCATCTCTGCTGTGGACCTTCCTTTCAGGTTCCTATGTGTCCCACGTGGACGCCATTTGCCATGGGTTTCTCAATGTCCAGCACTTAGCATGATTCGGAGATGTGAATAAGAAACAACCAGGCCATGTGGGTAGCTCAAGGAAGAAACATGAACTCCCCATCCAGATTCTTAAAGGAGAAGTTAAGTGAGTTACAGGAAGAAATAGACAGCAAAACTGTACTAGTGGGGGACTTCAACTCTTCCCTCTCAGAACTTGATAAATCCTACAAAAACAAACAAAAAAGAAATTAAGGAGACGAATAGAATATTAGACAAGTTAGATATGACAGACCTTTGGAGAAAACTGAATGGGAATAGAAAGGAATTTGCCTTTTCCTCAGCAGCACATGGCACCTACATGAAAATTGCTCATATATTAGGGCATTAAAACCTCCTAATCAAATGTAGAAAGGCAGAAATATTAAAAGTCTTATTTTTGGATCATGATGCAATAAAAATTACATTCAACAAAGGGCAGTGGAAAGATAGCTTAAAAATTAATTGAAAACTAAATAAACTAATCCAAAAGAATAAGTGGGTCAAGAAATCATAGAAACAATTATTTCATTAATAAGAATGACAATTAGACAGCATACCAAAATTTGTAAGGTGCAGTAAAAGTGGTAGTTAGGGGGAAATTTATTTCTTTAAATTCTTACATCAACAAAATAGAGAAAGAGAAAATCAATGAATTGAACATGCAACTAAAAAACAAAACTAGAAAAAGAACAAATTAAAGATCCCAATCGAACACCAAATTGGAAATCCTGAGGATCAAAGGCGAGATTAATACAACTGAAAATAAAAAAAACCTGTTGAGCCAGTAAATAAAAGTAGGAGCTGGTTTTATGTTAAAAAATAATAATAATAAGATAGATAATCCAATGGCTAATTTGATTTTTTAAAAAGAAGAAAATGAAATATCCAGTATTAAGAAGTAAAAGGGTAAAATCACTACCAATTAAGAAGAAATGAAAGACACCATTAGGAAATATTTTGCCCATCTATATGCCAGTAAGTCTGACAATCTGAGAGAAATTGATGAATATTTATGAAAATATAAACTCCCTAGATGAATAAATCAGGAAATAGAATGCCTAAATAACCCTGTCTTAGAAAAAGAAAGTAAAGAGACATCAATGAATTCCCTAAGAAAAAAAATCCCGAGGGTCGGATGGGTTCACAAGTGAATTCTTACAAACATTTAGAGAACAATTAATTCCAATGCTATATAAAATATTTGGAAAAATAGGCCAAGGAGCACTATCAAATTCCTTTTATTACACAGATATGGTACTGCTGCCTAAATCAGGAAGAGCTAAAACTGAGAAAGGAAATTATAGAATGAATATCAGTGCAAATTATCAAATTATAATATAAATGATTATTGAATGTAATATCAAATATTGATGCAAAAATTTTTAATAAAATACTAACAAGGTAATTTTAGCAATATATCACAAGGATTATATCCTATGACTAGGTGGGATTTATACGAGGAAGGCAGGGGTTGCCTATTAGGAAAATTAGCAACATAGATGACCATATCAATAACAAAACCAGCAGAAATCATATGATTCTCTCAATAGATGCTAAAAGAGCTTTTTTTTTTTTTAGAGGGCAATTGGGGTTAAGTAACTTGCCCAAGGTCACACAGCTAGGTCTGAGGCCGGATCTGAACTCAGGTCCTTCTGGCTCCAGGGCCAATGCTCTACTCACTGCACCACCTAGCTGCCCTATTTGCTTTGACTGCACCTTACAAATTTTGGTATGCTGTCTAATTGTTGTCATTCTCTTTAATGAAAGAGCTTTTTGACAAAATACAGCACCCATTTGTATTAAAAAGAGAGAGCATAAGAATAAAGGGATTGTTCCTTAAAACAATAAGTAGTATCTATATAAAACCATCAGCATTATCTGTAATGGGAGGGAGGGAAGGAGGGAGAAAATCTGGAACTCAAAATCTTTTTAAAATGAATCTTTAAAATTGTCTTGACATATAATTGGGAAAAAATAAAATGGTATTACAAAATAAAAGGAAAAACAGTCATAAATAGGGTGGGACTGACTAATGCTTTTTTTCAGAGTATGAAATTTAAAGGATATTGATAGCACTTGCAGTTATGCAGTAAACCTAGAAACAAAAAAATCTTAACATCTATGTAGCAAGAATAATTAGATAAAATAAGAAATACCAGAGAGCAGGCTAGGATGATCTTAGAGTTTGCCTTTATATTTTTTTACTGTTCATTTCATTATCAATAATGAATATTTCTATTTTCTAAGAAAATGTATAGTTTACAATTAATGATTTTTTCATATATAAATGCATATCACATATTTGTGAAAATATATATATGTTTACACATAAATAAATGGGCAGCCAAGCCATAAAAATAGATGGAGAGGATGTCATAAACATAGCAAAATAAATTAATGTTGTTATTAATATTGGCATAATAATTTGGAACAGAGATGCAACTAGGAATATTTGGATATAGGTCCCTTCAGTTTGAGGATGGGAAAGACTTTGGGATTTCAACATTAGGAAGATACAACATCAGAAAAGGATGCATAAGGAGAGAAGAGAGGTCACCCTTGAAGATCATCTGGTAGCTATTTTAACTAATTATTCTTATTAACCAGGTTCTAGTTATGCAATCTGTCACCAGCCCTGGACCCCAAACGGCAATAATGGCTGTGATAAGTCCAACATTATGTCCTCTCATCTGCCTCTTTTCTCTAACACTGCCGTTCTTATCCATAGGTAGACAAAATTACAGACACCTATCTCTTTCTCTTCCCACTGATGATGGGCAAGGTGTGGATCCAGGAAGGGGATGGCAAATTGCTAGCCCCCTCTTCTGACATGCAGAGGCTTATAGAAGAGCAAAAGCACGGCCTCAATGCCACTTATTATAAGGTGGTAAAAGAGAGCAAAAGGTTTGTCATCATACCTTGTAAGCATTCTCATCTACTCTCTGAACATCAACTCTGAAACCATACCTGCTCACTCCTGCCTGCCCCATTGGCCCTTCCCTTCCTCTCATTGGAAAGGATGGAGAGTGGATATCTAAGGCTCTTCCCAGATTCTCTATTTAAGAAGAGAGGTCCAAGCCTTCATCATACCCTTGTGTCAGGTATCCTCCCTCACCTCTCACTCACCACTTTTCAGCTTCTTTTTATGTTGTCTTCCCTTATTAGATTATGAGTTCCTTGAGGTCAGGGACTATCTTTTGTCTTTCTTTTTATCCACAGAGCTTAGCACAGAGCTTGGCACAAAATAGGCATTTACAAAATGTTTACTAACTGACTCTGACATTAATTTGTCTTTCTTCAATTCTTTGAGAGGCCCAATTCTTTTTGAGGGGAGAAGGAGGAAGTCTGGGATCTTCTTAAGACAGTCAAAATGGTAGGAGGTAGGAATTTATAGTGAAGGTACCCAATGATAATTGGATGTCCCCTTCCACCATCTTCATGCTGGAGTAGCTCTGTTTTGCATCTTCTCTAGTCTTGGCCTCTCCCCCACCACCCTGAACCTTCCTGAGTAGGCTTCCTTGATGAATAGCTTAGGCCTCACCCTCAAGCCTGTCATTTATTGCTGGGGCAATCCCACGCTTTTCTCCCTACACCTATACTTCTGCCTACTCAACCAAAATATATCCTTGGCACAAAGACTTATGATTCAGGATTACTTGATCTTCTACTCCTATGACCCCACTTCCTAGACTCAGCTTAGGTGGGAGGTGAATAGGTCCATGAAAAGGCCAAGGGAAGAAAAGATACCTGACTCTGAAAACCCTAGATCTTTCTCTCTTCCTTCCTTCCTTCCTTCCTTCCTTCCTTCCTTCCTTCCTTCCTTCCTTCCTTCCTTTCTTCTTTTCTTTCTAGGGGGAAGGCAAGGCAATTGAGGTTAAGTGACTTGCCCAAGGTCACACAGCTAGTTAAGTGTCAAGTCTCTGAGGCCAGATTTGAACCCAGGTCCTCCTGACTTCATGGCAGGTGCTCAATTCACTGTGCAATCTAGCTGCCCCACCCCTAGCTAGATCTTTCTAGAGGATCAATGGGTCTTGCACGGCCAGCTCTCTAGAGAGCAGACTCTGTTCACTGGAAGTACAGGAAGTATTGTTAATCCTAAAATGTTCCACAACTGAGACAATAGGGTTGAGGTTTTTTGTTTGTTTGTTTGTTTGTTTGGGGGGGGGTGGTACGAGTCCTTTAATGTTGAAGTCCTCTAAAATTTGTAGATATACTAGAAGATAAAGCACTGTATGGCATACCCTAAATACAATTCTCATTAATTTCATGTAACAAGATTCCAGTGACCAGAGCTATGGTGGAAAGTGAATTTTTTTTCAGAGGAAAATAATTTATTTCTGGAATTAACTTTTATGCATAATGCATTTTTCTTACCACTGCTCTTGTTGTAAGAAAGATTTTCATTATAAACCTACAAAGCACTGTCTTCTAGGGCTAAGACATTTGTGTTCTAGTTTTCTCTTTTTCCATGATAGAGAATAAAATGAAAAGTGAGGTAAGTTCTGAACTACATGAATACAGAGTTGATCCCCAGGAAAGATAATCCTTTGCAGAAAGAAGGCAGTCAGTGGATTGAAAAAGTTTGAGGTAGAAAGCACAGCCTTCTAGACAGAGACCATAAAGTAGAAACACTTCAACAACTTTCAGATTGAAGGGCATGGAGCAGAGTTCTTGTGTATGATGAATTTCTTCCTTTACAAATAATCCCCCTTACAACTATAATGATTGATGTCTTAATTTCACAGTACTAGGATTCTATAGGACCCTTCTTAGAACCACTCTCTTCTCCCACCCTTTCTTCATGGCATCCAATCCCTTGACCCCTTGTTTTTTCCCCAGGCCACCACCCTTGTGCTATCTATCTTCTCATCCCTTCCTTATCTTGACCCCATAATGAGCTACTTCAACACCATATTGCTCTACCAAACTGCAGCCTTGGATCACTCTCACTACCCATTGCCTTCACTCCCACACATACTCTGCTGACTAGGTCCCCTACAAATTTATGTTGCATTATCTCAACTGGGCTCTCACTACAGCAAAGCAATCTTTTTTCACCTACCTAATTGATTAAATATTCCATTACTATGTGGCTCTTCCAAACCTTTTCATCACTCCACAAATCTATGGATTCCTGAGAAGGTGGAGGAATCAATAAGGGAAAATTCTATTCTGAATCTTCTTCTCATTAACTGGAAGTAACTGATTTTGGGGGTAGAAATGATGAAAATTTGGGGGAAAGTGGACACTCCAACCTCAAATTTGTCATAAAAGAGAGGAATTCTGGGCATAGCCTCACATGTACCCTAGTCTTTGAGCAGATTTCAAAGGGTTCAGAGGAAATTTAGGTAGGATGACATAAGCAAAATTCTGCAGAGAAAACCAACTCAGGAGGGTGAGATATATTTAAGAATGAAAGTCTGAAGACACAATAGAAGACAGTTTCAATTAGGAAGAAATATGAGATTTTTCTGAAGAGACCAATGTGAATACACAAGTAGTTCACTGAACAACTTAAGTTTTTAAAAGAAATTTATGGTAGAAGGAAACCAAATCACAGAAAATGAATATAAGAGATTGACATAAAAATAAGTCAGGAATGCTAAAGTTTACAATCAGCTGAGGATGATTGTTACAATCAAACTAAGAACAAAAAGTTGTTTCATTGTTCTTTTTTAAATCTATGTTAGGAAAGAATGGGAGGATCAAAGGAAAGAGACCTTTGCATGGAGAAGAATCACCAGGATCACTGACAATAGAGAGAAGGTAGAGCTATGTAGCTAAAATTCTTGTTTTTATTCTTGTTTTCTATAGGAAGGAAAATGACCTTTAGACGGGAAATGACAAGACAAAAATGGCTAACAGGGTGATGATAACCAAGATAAATAAAAGAATACCTATCTGTCCTTGATGAATTTAAGCCCTGATAAACTACACCCTCTGATACTGAAAGAACTGGCAGATGTGCTTACTGAGTCACTGTCAGTAAAACTTGAAAGATTCATAAACATGGGAGAGCTACCTCCCCCAGTTTAGAGGAGCACAAATATTCTAATTTTCAAAAAAGGGAAGAGCTATCCAAGATGGCAGAGTAAAAGCAGGAACTTACTTGAGCTCATCCCCAATCATATCTAATACCTATAAAAAATGACTCGAAAGAAATTTTAGAGCTACAGAACCCACAAAATGACAGACTGAAATGTGTCTCCAGCTGAGGACAGCCTGGCAGGCTGACAAGAAGGCCCTATCACACTGGGTTGGGAGCAAAGTGGGTTGCAACCTGTGGCACAAACGAGGCTGGAGCAGACCTGGGGATTCAGATTCAGGGGACTTAATCATTAGCAGCTGTGGCAGTTTCCAGACTTCTCAACCCATAAAAATCAAAGAAAAAGTAAAAGGTCAATGGGGAAACTCTTCTGGAACTGGGTGAGAGAAGAGCATGGTCTAGCCCATACCCTCAGGGCAGTGGAGGTGGCAACAGCTGGTTCTGGAGCTCCAGGTCCACAGATGATGGGGGGACCAAGTAGCTGATCAGAGGGCATTTGCAAGAATCTCTTTGCTGGTGCTGAGGCAGGATTCTCTTGTCTTGCACTACTTGTATCTGGGTTGTAGTCTTGGGTGATGGTGCTGGGATGAGGAGTGCTGGCATGGCAGAGCTTGTTGAGGTTGTAGAGAGGCAATCCTCACAGTTCTGAGGCAGGTGCCTAAAAGAAGTTCTTATAACAGCTGCTCAAAACCCCAGAAATTTGGGACACAGCACTCTCTACTCTGCAAGCAGAGTTCTACCGTAGCAAAGAGCTCAAAAGTCAGGTAATTGGCTGGGAAAATGAGCAAACAGACGAAGAGAAATCAGACTATAGAATCATTATTTGGTGACAAAGAAGATCAAAACATAGAATCAGAAGAAGACAACAAAGTCAAAACTCCTGATTCAAGAGCCTCCAACAAAAATATGAATTTGTCACAGGCCATGGAGGAACTCAGAAAGGATTTTTAAAATCAAGTAAGAGAAGTAAAGGAAAAATTGGGAAGAGAAATGAGAGTTATGCAAGAAAATCATGGGGGCAGCAAGGTGGCACATGGGGTAGCTAGGTGGCACAGTGAATAGAACACTGGCCCTGGACAGTCAGGAGGACCTGATTTCAAATTCGACCTCATGCACTTAACACTTACTAGCCATGTGACCTTGGGCGAGTCACTTAACCCTAACTGTCCTGCCTTCCCCCCCTCCAAAAAGCAAAAAAAAAAAAAAAAGGAAATCATGAAAAGTGAGTCAACAGCATGCTAAAGGAGACTGAAAAATACTGAAGAGAAGAACACCTTAAAAAAATAGACTGACTCAAATGGCAAAAGAGGCCGAAAAAGCCAATTAGGAGAATGCCTTAAAAAGTTGAATTTACCAGATGGAAAAGGAATTTCAAAAACTTAATGAAGAGAATAATTCCTTCAAGATTAGACTGCAACAAATGGAAGCTAATGACTTTATGAGAAATCAAGATACTATAAAACAGATCCAAACAAATGAAAAAAATAGAAGGCAATGTGAAATATCTCAATGGAAAAACCACTGACCTGGACAATAGATGCAGGAGAGATAATTTAAAAATTCTTGGACTACTTGAAAGCCATGATAAAAAAAGAGCCTAAACATCATCTTTCAAGAAATTATCAAGGAAAACTGCCCTGATATTCTAGAACCACAGGGCAAAATAGAAATGGAAAGAAATCATCCTTTGCCTCTTGAAAAAGTTCTCCAAAAGAAAACTCCTAGGAATATTATAGCCAAAGTCCAGAGTTTCCAGGTCAAGGAGAAAATATTACAGGCTGTCAGGAAGAAACAATTTGAGTATTGTGGAAACATAATCAGGATAATACAAGAATTAACAGCTTCTACATTAAGGGATCAAAGGGCTTGAAATATGATAGTCTGGAGGTCAAAGGAGCTAGGATTAAAACCAAAAATCACCTACCCAGCCAAACTGAATATAATACTTCAGGGGAAAATATAGTCATTCAATGAAATAGAGGACTTTCAAGCATTCTTTTTTTTTTTTTAAAGCAATTGGGGTTAAGTAACTTGCTCAAGGTTACACGACTAACTTTCAAGCATTCTTGCTGAAAAAAAAAAAACAAAACAGAGCTGACCAGAAAATCTATCTTTCAAATACAAGAAGCAAGAGAAGCAGGAAATCATAAGGAACTTATTAAAGTAGAACTGTTTATATTCCTATATGGAAAGAAGATATTTGTAACTCAAGACACTTTTCTCAGTATTAGGATAGTTGAAGGGAATATATATATATATATAGATATATAGATATATATCTAGATATATATATATATATCTAGATATATATATATCTAGATATATATATATGTATGTATGTATAGGTGGGTGTATGTGTATATATGTGTGTGTGTGTCTATGTATACATAGATAGAGGGCACAGGGTGAGTTGAATATGAGGGATTATATCTAAAAAATAAAATTAAGAGGTGAGAGAGGAATATATTGGGAGAAGGAGAAAGGGAGAGATAGAATAGGGTAAATTATCTTTCATAAAAGAGGCAAGAGAAAACTGCTCCAATGGAGAGGAAGAGCAGAGAGGTGAAAGGTAATGAGTCAACCTTACTCTCTTACTCCCTTAAGGAGGGAATAACATACACACTCAATTGAGTGTCTTACCCTACAGGAAAGTAGGGGGAAAGGAGATGAGGGGGGTATAATAGAAAGAAGGGCAGATTGGAGTAGGGGATAGTCAGAAGCAAACACTTTTGAAAAGGAACAGGATCAAAGGAGAAAATAGGATCGGGGTGGGATAGGATGGAGGGAAATATAGTGTTTCACAATATTACTACTATGGAAATGTTTTACATAACTACACATGTATAACCTATATTGAATTGCTTGTCTTCTCAGTGGGGGTGGGTGAGGAGGGAAGAAGGGAGAGAATCTGGAACTCAAAGTTTTAAAAACAAATGTATAAAAATTATTGTTACAAGCAACTAGGAAATAAGATATACAGGCAATGGGGTACAGAAATCCATCTTGTCCTACAAGAAAGTAAGGGGGAAAGAGGTAGGAGGGAATATAAGAGAAGGTAGACTGGGAGAAGGGGTAATCAGTATGCTTGCCATCTTGGGGTGGGGGATAGGGGAGAGATGGGGAGAAAATTTGGAACTCAAAATTTTGTGGAAATGAATACTGAAAACTAAAAAGAAATAAATTCTGGAAGAAGGGAAAAAAGGGAAAAGAACAAAAGTCTGAAAACTATAGTGCAACTAGTTTGACTTTGATTCTTGGGAAAATTCTGAATGGGATAATATACATTTAGAAGGAGAAGCAATAATTTCAAAGACCCATTATGTCTTCATCAAGAATAAATCATGTGGGGGGGCGGAGCCAAGATGGCGGAGTAGAAACAGCTCATCCAAGCCTCTCTGCCCCCAGATTCCCCACAAACTATGTAAAAAAGGACTCTGAACAACTTCTGGAGCCCCAGCACCCACAGAACGACACAGAGAAGCTAACCTCCCGCTGAGGACAGCCCAGAAGCCCTGCAGGAAGGACCAGCGCAGAGGTCTGGGAGCCGGCAATGTGCAGAGCGCAGGAGCCCAGCAAGGAGCCGAGCCCAGGTCCACGTGAGCCGAGGTTTTAGCCCCAGGGCAGCAGGGCCAGCAGCCAGCTGGAGGAACCCCAGAACACCAGCAGCTGTGGCGAATCCAGAATTATCAACATAGACATGCCTAGGACAAAGTAAGAGGTTAGTGTCCTATGGACTTTGGGACCTGTATTTGGGGAATGCGTCAGCTCCCTCCCCTGGGAGCTAGAAGCCGCTGAGGAGACATGCCATTTTGTAGTTTTCAGAGGCATTTCCGGCTCCCAGCCTACAAATCGTGGGGAGATTCAGCGATCAGTCTTGGGGGGTAATCGCTATTGCTTTAACCTCCCTGGATCTGGATTGTGATCTAGGGTGGAAGCTGTGGGTGGGTTTACAGCTTACCAGAAACGGAAGTTGCCCCCCACACGTTCGGGACGAAAATTCCTCTAGCTGGCCTTAAAGCCATAGTGTGGCAACAAGCCCAAAAGTCAAGCAATCAAGTGGCAACATGCCAAGGCAAAGGAAACAGAAAAATGCAATCCTAGACTCCTATTTTGGGGGCATAGAGCAGGAAAAGGACTGTGAGGTCAGAAGTCCTCCTCCAAAAGCCCCAGGGGAAAACATGAGTGGGTTGCAGGCCATAGAGGACCTTAAGAAGGACTTTTAAAAATCAAATAAGAGAAGTGG
>WOXC01011272.1:0-177584 GCA_011680675.1 Gymnobelideus leadbeateri
ATTAGTGATTTTTTCATTCATTCATTTGTAAAAACAAACAGTTCTTAAAAGGAAAGCTAACTGAAATGAAGAGGCATGGGCAGTATAACACTAATTTTAGGAGACTTTAATCTTCCTTTGTCAGAGATTGATAAACTTGATAGCAAAAGAAAAGAATATGCTTGAAAAAAATGTTAGAAAAAGTTGGATTACTAGACCTACACAGTCTTCTGAATGGGAATCATAGAAAACATATTAATCTGGTGCAGTGAAAAGACCAATGAATTTGGCATCAGATGACACAGGTTCAATTCCCAGCTCCCTTACTCACTATTTTTTGTGACTTTGGGCAAATTACTTAAGTTCTCTGACTCTCAGTTATCCTCATCTGTAAAATGAATGAGATAAACCAGTTGGCCTCTGAGGTTTCTTACAACTTTAAACTGATGATCTTATGATTTAAAGTTCCCTTCATATTTAAACAAAAATTTATCACAAAGAACTCATAAAAGTTAGAAAGGCATAAATAGTAACTCATTTATATAGCACTTAAAAGTTTGCAAACATCTTTACATAAATGATTTTCTTTAATCCTCACAGCAACTCTGTGAAATGGATGACCAGGGATCACTCACAAAAAGTACACATGTAGGGAAGACGTGTGGCTAGGGAACATTTATGAAAAGAAACAAAAGCCAGGCACATGTGTAGCTATAACAATGCCTAGAGGATACATGGATAAAGATAAAATTTTGTCATCACAAAAGTATTGCAGGAAGGGCAAACATAGCCAAGGACATTATATCTCAGATACTTCAGAGCTAACATCTTCTGGCTATTTCCTCGTGTTACTGGAGGGTGAGCTTCATATTTCCCTTTTCTCTTGATAATGCATTTGTATATGTTGAGTGTCTACATCTTTGTGTCTACATGTGTCTACATCTTTGATGATGTTATGGTAACTGAGCTGCTCTTTGCTACCATCTACTGATCTTCAGCACCATCTGATGCATCTATGAGAACACAGCTATCATCTACTATCATCAATTAGAATAGTTATTAAGACTCCTTGGGAAAGGAAAGCTAAAATTCTCTTAGTGCATAGACTATGGCCATAAGTGACCACTGCCAGCCAGGCAACCAACAAATACCAGCAGATTGTCCCAGGCTAAGACTGTTTATTCTTTGATTCCCCACCTCCACCCCCATATCAACTACTTAGTATAGTTGCTCTTGACTGAGGCAACTATCTCTTTTAAAGTTTAAAAAACTTTCTTTTTTAAAAAAAAATGTATTTTAGGGGTGGCTAGGTGGCTCAGTGAGTAGAGCGTCGGCCCTGGAGTTAGAAAGACCTGAGTTCAGATCTGACCTCAGACACTTAACACACAAACAAAACAAAAACCTAGCCATGTGACCTTGGGCAAGTTACTTAACCCCAATTGCCCTCCAAAAAAAGCGCAAAAAAAAAAATGTATTTTATTGATATCTTTTTAACATGCTTCTCAGTATCCTTCCCCCTCTCTATTTCCCTCCCAGACATCCATCCTATAAAAACGAATAGTATTTTAAAGACCAAGAAAGAAAGAAATGAAAGAAAAATTAGAGGGGAAAAATAGCATAATTGATTGAATAACATTGAAAAATATATGCAATGTACACTACTTGTGGACCTTTGCAAAGGGGTGTTTTGGGGGTGTTGTCTCTTATCTATTCTTTTGAGCCATGATCTTTCTTCATAGTTTTGCTACATTCACTTTAAGTGAAAATAAGTTCTTATTAATGTCTTTGGTTTTTCTGTGTCATCCTCATTTCCACAATATCTCTCCTCTTCCTCCTCCCAAAGAAACTTCTCATTTAACAAATAGTATTTTAAAAGACAAAAAGAGAAGGTGAAAAATCAACATAACTGACGAATATATCATAAAAAATCTGAAAACATGTGCAATATATATTTGAGGGCTTACCATTTCTCCAAATGGGATGTCTTTTCACATTTCTTCTTTCCAGTTATACTTGTTCTTTCTAATTTTGCAACATTCACTTCTTTGTGATTGTTCTTCCTATTTACATCATTGTAGTCATTGTGTATGTTGTTTTCTTGGCAAAGCTAACTATACTGTATCGGTTACTATGGATCTTTACATGTTTCTCTGTATTCATTACATTTCTTGTTTCACAACAATATTCCATTACATCCCCATAACCCAATTTGTTTAGCCATTCTCTAATTGATATCTACTTTGTTTCATCACGGAAATTGTTGTTATACATATTTTGGTGTATGGAGTGACTTTCTTATCAATATCCTTGGGAGCACAAATCTAATGATGGAATCTCTGGGTCAAAGAGTATAAACATTTTGGTCAATGTAATGGAAATGCAAATTTAAAGATCTTCCCTGCCCCTAGGTCCTTTGATGGGCTTAAGAGACTCTGAGAACCTTCCTTGATTTGAAAATATACTCTGCCTCCTAATAGGCTGAATGTGGTCACATGGAGCCTGTGGCAGGAGGCTTGGTTTTCAGGAATGCCTACACCTTGAGGCTGTGTGATTGGGCAGTGGGTCAAGAGGGTGGTTACATTCTCTGACCCAGGAGAAGGCTATATAATCCCTGATGTGAGGCTTTGCTTTGGGGCTCACTTTGAGAAGTGTTGTGTGATTTGAGCAGATGAGACTCTGAGCAGCCGTTAAGAGGCCCCCGGCTTTGGAAACCCAGATGTTGATGCTTCCCTCTCTGGTAACTGTGATTGATAATGATTGGACAGTTTGGAAGCCTGTCTGCTTGATCTGTTTGTTTTTCTGTTTTTTAAGTTCTGTCTGTATACTTTGAAGTTCAGGGTGCTGTCCTTTCTCCCTTGAACTAGGTAAACGATATTGATTGATTAAAGTAAACTTGTTAACCCATTTTGAGTTGCTTTCCTCTAGAAAAGCAGATCTAAGAATCTGTTGGCAGCCACCCTGGGGATGTTGGGGTTCTTGCCACTACAGTCACTTTATTTGTATCATTCCAAATTGCTTCCCAAAAGCAGTTACAATAATTCACAATTCCACCTACAATGGTCTAGTGTACTTTTTTTTCCCCCACAACCACTCCATCTTTTGTCAGTTTTGTCAATATGCAGGCTATGAGGTGAACTTTCAGAGTTGTTTTGCATTTCTCTTATAATCAATGATTAGGAGCATCTCTCTCTTGATAACTGTTTGTTCCTATCATTTGATCACTTACCTATTGGGGAATGGCTTTTGGTTAATGCTTAGTATATGCATATACAAGCTAAATTAATTTTATATCTATATCTATATAGAATACCAATCCCTTATCTGGAAAATATGAAACATTTTTCACCCGTTTAATTGCTACCTTTCTTATTCTAGGTATACTAATTTTGTTTGTGCAAAAGCTTTTCAGTTTCATGTGATCAAAGTTATCTATTTTATCTTTTGTAATTGCCTCAATTTCTTGTTTGGTTAAGAATATGTCTCCTATCTACAGCTGTGAGAGGTATATGATATATTTCTCTTCTAATTTTTTTATAGCATGATCTTTAATATTAAGATCTTGTACTCATTTATAATTTATTGTATAATGGAGTATAAAATGTTGGTCTAAGTAAAATTTCTGCCAGTTTTCCCAATTTTCATCCAAAAAAAAATTTTTTATCACAATTCTTATCAAATAGGACATTCTTTCCTAAGTAGTTTATGTGTTTGGGTTTGTCAAATACTGGGTTATTAAGTTTCATTGTTTCTGATTCTCTCTTATTCAATCTATTCCATTGGTCTATCTTTGTTTTTTAACCAATACCAGATAATTCTGATAAATGCTACTTTGTAATATAATTTGAGGTCTTTTTCTCTACTATTAAATTCCTGATTATCATTCATTGTCCCCAATACCAGTTTCTGAGATTCTCTGAAGAGAGTTTTCTTTTTTTTTTTAATTAATTTATTAGTTTAGTTTCAGTTAACAAGATTCAATTCCATAGTTCCTTGATTTTCAGATTTCCTTTACTTCCCTCCCCCCTCCCCTCATGACAGCATATAGTACAGTATAGGGTCTGCAAATGCATTCATATTAAACATTATTCCAATTACAAAGGCATATTGTACTAGGTGGGATGAAAGATGATAAGGAAGAAGTAAAACCAAACAATGAGAAGAACAAGACCATTTAGTTTGCTTCCATCAGGATTCAGGCTCAGTTCTTTCTAGTTATATCTCTGGATGGCGCATTTCTCACTTTCTTGAGTCATTCAGGATTAACTTATATCACTGCATTGCTGAAAAGAGTCCAGTCTGTCATAGTTGGTCATCACAGATATGGTATGTCTGTGATTGTATACAAATTTCTTCTGATTCTACTCTTCTCGCTCAGCATCAGTTTGTACAAGTCTCTCCAGGTAATTATGAAATCCGTCACCTCCTCGTTTCTTATAGCACAATAAAATTCCATTACATTCATATACCACAACTTGTTTAGCGATTCCCCAATTGATGGGCACTCCTTTAGTTTCCAATTCTTTGCAACCACAAAAAGGGCTGCTAAAAATATTTTTGTACATATGGTTCTTCCTCCCACTACTATGATCTCTTTGGGATATAACCCTAAAAGTGGTATGGCTGGGTCAAAGGGTATGAAATTATTTATAATCCTTTGGGCATAATTAAAGATTGCTCTCCAGAATGGTTGGATAAGTTCACAACTCCACCAGCAATGTATTAGCGTTCCAATTTGCCCACATCCTCTCCAGCATTTGTCACTTTCTTATTTTGTCATCTTAGCTAATCTGACTGGAGAGATGTGGTATCTCAGAGTTGTTTTGATTTGCATTTCTCTAATTAATAGTGATTTAGA
This sequence comes from Gymnobelideus leadbeateri, assembly GCA_011680675.1. NCBI lineage: Eukaryota > Metazoa > Chordata > Mammalia > Diprotodontia > Petauridae > Gymnobelideus > Gymnobelideus leadbeateri. The sequence goes on from WOXC01011272.1 coordinate 4,835, forward strand.
GCATTTCTTCATATGCTTATAGATATCTTTAATTTCTTTCTCTGAAAACTTCCTATTCATATCCTTTGACCATTTCTCAATTGGGGAATGACTTGTATTCATATAGATTTGGCTCAATTCTCTATAAATTTTAGAAATGAGTCCTTTATCAGAGACACACGTTGTAAAAATTCTTTCCCAATTTCCCACCTCCCTCTTGATCTTGGTTACATTGGCTTTGTTTGTACAGAAGCTTTTCAATTTAATGTAATCAAAATTATCCATTTTGCATTTTATAATGCTTTCTAATTCTTGTTTGGTCCTAAAGTCTTCCCCTCTCCACAGATCTGTCAGGTAAACTATTACTTGCTTTCCCAAATTGCTTACAGTATCATCCTTTACACCTAGATCATGCACCCATTTGGACTTGATTTTGGTGTATGGTGTTAGATAATGGTCTATGCCCAGTTTCTGCCATACTGTATTCCAGTTTTCCCAGCAGTTTTTATCAAATAGTGCATTCTTATCCCAAAAACTGGGGTCTTTGGGTTTATTGAACAATAGATTACTATATTCATTAACTGCTGGGTCTCCTGCACCTAATCTATTCCATTGATCCACTACTCTACATCTCTGCCAGTACCAAGCAGTGTTGATGACTGCTGCTGTATGATACAGATTAAGATCTGGCATAGCTAGTCCACCTTCCCTAGCGTTTCTTTTCATTAATTCCCTTGATATTCTAGACCGTTTGTTTTTCCAAATAAATTTTGTTATTATTTTGTCTAGCTCTACAAAGTAGTTTTTTGGTAAATTGATTGGTATGGCACTAAATATATAGTTTAGTTTGGGTAAAATTATCATTTTTATTATATTAGCTCAACCCAGCCACGAGCAATTGATATTTTCCCAACTATTTAGATCTGTTTTTATTTGTGTGAGAAGTGTTTTGTAGTTGTGATCATATAGATTCTGGGTTTGTTTTGGCAAGTAGATTCCCAAATATTTTATGATGTCTACAGTGACTTTAAATGGGATTTCTCTTTCTATCTCTTGCTGTTGAGTTTTGTTAGAGATGTACAGGAATGCTGAGGATTTATGTGGGTTTATTTTATATCCTGCAACTTTGCCAAATTTATTTATTGTCTCAAGTAATTTTTTACTTGATTCTCTAGGATTCTCTAAGTATATCATCATATCATCTGCAAAAAGTGACAGCTTGGTCACTTCTTTGCCTAATTTGATTCCTTTGATTTCTTTTTCTTCTCTAATTGCTACTGCTAACGTTTCTAGTACCAGATTGAATAAGAGGGGTGAAGAGAGTTTTCAATGGTTAAGATGATAAAGTTCCTTTTCTCCCATTGCTTTTTAATTAACAAGCAAATAAATCTAAGGATAGGAACAAAAGCCTTGGTAATATAGACAGAGTCATTGTCTTATGTGCCTGTTCCACATTACATTATTAGGCATATCTGCCAGCAACAAAATTACTGACATCTATATTGCATTCTCTTTCCTGCCAATAGACTAAGTATTTGGTAAAATTACACTCACAAATGATAAGTGGTAAAGCTTAGATTTGAACCTAGGTCTTTTACCACCTTTCTCAAGATAGATGATAGATAGATAGATAGATAGATAGATAGATAGATAGATAGATAGATAGATGCAAATATATACAAAATAAATACAAGGTAATTTGGTTAGGAGGCACTAGGAGTTGAAGGATATCAGGAAAGTACCTATCTAGGAGCACATTTTTGCTCAAGCTATTTGGTATTGTGGAGTCATAAAAATTCAAGATACATTTCATGGTCTATTTTCTGTGTATCAGTGCAAATTTGTACTTAGGTATTTTTCTAGTGTCTTTTTCTATGTTATGTGACAGAAATTTTATTGCTTACTTTCTTGTTACAAATTATAATTTGTATAAATAGTAGTTGCTTCTGTTTTGGTCAGAAACTCTAAGGGTCTTCCCCTCCCAGATTGATTTTTTTTTTTTTTGGTGACTAGGTAAGAGTTCATTTTTTTGTCATTTCTTACCTAGGTGAATGGGCATTGCCTCTGATAAACTGAGACCTGGGAAAGACCTTACCTTAAAAAGATCAAGGTCTTCCACTGCATCCAGGGCCACCACTAGTTGTCCTATTCTATATCTTGCCACTGGACCCAGATGGCTCAGGAGGAGAGAGTAAAGCCTGTGACTTTGCACAGCCCTGTCTGACATTAATCCAATTCACTTGCAAATCAAGGTATCATCTTCCTGATATCATTGGTTCTTTTCAAGAATGAAGGACAAACAACAACAATGCTACTGTCTCTGTACCCATGTCAGCACAAAAGCATCAAACTCTTTCTACCAAAAGATGAAAATAAAACTAAGGAAGCCATTTCTGGTCATATTTGCTACTCTGCTGCCCCCTACAAAGATTACTAGGATATGATAAAAATAGCTATTTGGGGGTTAAAATGTTAAAATGATTTCGATGAATTGACTTTCACATCAGAAAACAATATATAAAAATATATTATATATAGCAATATATAAAAATGATTGCTACAAGAAATTTTAGAATTAATTGGCACAATGAGTTTTTCTTTGGTTCAAAGCAACTGGAATTAGAGAAGAATAAGGAACAAATTATGGAGGAGATAAAATCAAGTATACTTCATGGGAAAAAAAAACATTTTGGTATTTGCTGGGCAATTATGTTAACCTATTCTAATGGACTTGTTAATGTCTAGGCAACAGGTTTCAAAGAAAAAACACATCTGAACTGGTTGCCATAGTATCTGAATGACTTGCCAGTAGGAATTTCAGCAATCAATTAGCACAATTATAATTTTAGAAATCCTGTCGGGTTAAACTTATCATTTGATACAGAGCATCTCTGTAGTTAAATCAAATTTCCTTACCATTTTGTTTTCGCTGGTACCTACTGCCACCCAGTTCTCCAACTTTATCATGTTGTCTCTAGCTTTCCTCATTAGTACTTTAAAATCTTATTCATTTTGGAAATAATATCTATAATGTTTTTACAGAAAGCGAATCAAGTGAAGATTATATAATACAGTGGCTACAAACAGAGAAATTCAGGCTGTGTTGACATTTAAACTAGAGAAGTTGGAATAAAGTAAAAATAGCTTACATTTGGATCCCCTAGGGAATTTTGGTATCTTGGAAGTTTACAAGAACATGTTTTAGTCTCATTTCAAACTAGCTATGGTAAAAATTATCTGAATTTTTTTTCTCCCAAATTGACCAAATATTTTACAGATACAAATTTTACTTTTTGGTTTTGAATTAATTCTTCAGCAAAAGTTGGGAAACTTATTTCACCAACAGTTAATCTTAGTAGGTTGTTTATGACTTAGCACCAAATTAATGTAAATTAAGTGAGGAAGTAATGGTATAGATATTGGGATGTTCCTGTTTTAATAAACTTGAAGATATGAAAAAATGCTATATTCACATCTAAAACCTGTTAAGATAGAAAATTACTTCTAGAGTGTTCATAGTTTTATTATTTGAATAAAGTATACATCCCCTGTTCAGTGAAAATGCAAACAAGACTGCAATGCTTAATGGTGTGGTAATAAGGGCACAGATTTTTGTCCATTCCAGTGAAGTGGCATTGAAAAGAATCAGAATTATGAATCACTGAATATAGTCATAGAAAAGGACCTTGAAGATCATCGAGTACATACAAGTACTCTTCCCATTTTATGGATCAGGAAACTAAGACCCAGAGAAATTAAATAATAATCACAGCTCGTGAGTGGCAGACTTGGGATTTGAATTCACGTCTACTGTTGCTGTTACGCTCTCCTATTCTCAGTATTTTACTTCAATATAAGATGTTACTGATAAAACTTAATTTCCTTCAAAGTGTATTGTGAATTCTTTTGGGATTTAAAAACTGGTAAATACTTCATATAACCGGCTGTTCCTTTTGGCCTACTTTTTCCAAACCTGGGAATATGTACCAAAGAAATAATTTAAAAGCCTATATAAACACACATTTAAAAATGTAACCAAAAGAGTGGCTAGGTGGCAAAGTGAATAGAGCATTGGCCCTGGAGTCAGGAGGACCTGAGTTCAAATTCGGCCTCAGACACTTAACACTTACTAGCTGTGTGACCTTGGGCAAGTCGCTTAACCCCAATTGCCCTACCTTCCCCCCTCCAAAAATTAAAAAAAAAATGTAGCCAACATATTACTGGAAAAAATAGAAATAATTTGAATGTTCAATGATTGAGGAATGGTTATGGTATATTGATGGAATGGAATAAAAAATACTTTTTCAAAAACAAGAACTATGAAGAAACATGGAAAAGTGGAGGTGAAGACCAGCCAAAATGGGAGAATAGGAAGAGCAAGGAAGCCAAGGTCTCCCCACTGCTATACTAAGCTTTGTCTCTGGGCACAGGAACCATGGTTTTGTCACTCTAATCCTGGTCCCTGGAGGAGGGTGGATTTTGGATTTGGACCCTCTGGTAAAGAAAAGGGCCTCTTCTATCCATATCCCAGAGGATAGGGAATCTTGGACTTTGGTAAAGAAAAGGGCCTCTTCTATCCATATCCCAGAGGATAGGGGATCTTGGACTTTGCTCTCCAACTAAGGAAAGAGGTGGCATAGCCACTTACATTCTAATTTCTAGAAGAGGAGGGATTGGTGACTCATTTGCCACCAAGTAGTTATTCATTTTGCACTTCATTGAATTCTCCCCCACTCCCTTAGCAACAAATCTTTCCCCTTGCCTCCTCCTCTCTCTGGCTTTTCACCTTTCTTTTATGTATTGTCTTCCTCTTATAGACTGTAAGCTCTTTGAGGGCAGGGACTATCTTTGTCTTTCATATTTGTATCCCTTATAGCACAGTGCCTGGCACATAGCTGGAGTTTAATAAATGTTTATTGACTATTGACTCAACCCCTAGAAGAGGAGTATAGCCACAGCATGGTTACTCAGATCCCTAAGAATGAGCAAACTAAAAAGGTAAATAGCTATTATGATGTTGGATATACTCCAAGAAAGAAACCCAGATGAGGAAAATAACTCAAAAATACTTACAAGCAAAATGTCAGGGAAAAACAGTTTGCCTATAAGATATTAGAATTTCTAGAAAAAAAATGATGAATTTTAAAAGAATAGAATTGGAAAAGAAATGCAAACTAGAAAAGGATTTGGAAAGAAAATAGCTTGTTACAAAAGGGATAAAACTTTACCAAAGTAACAGATTATATGAAAATTAGAATGAACCTACCAAGGAGTTAATAATTCTACAAAACAAGGAGAGGTCTTGGCAGGGGGGTGAAAGGGGGGAAGGGCAGAGTCAAGATGGCGGAGCAGAAATGGGACTTCTGAGGGGCTCCTGCTTCCACCTCCTCCAATTCATGTAAAAGGTGACTCTAAACAAACTTTCAAACTACAGAACCCACAAAATGACAGAGAATCTAACCTCCCACTGAGGACAGCCAAACAGGCCAGCAGGAAGCACCCAGCAAAGTGTGTTGGGAGCCTAGCCCAGCCCTGCTGGAGCCCAAGGTTTTACCCTCAAGGTAGCTACAACAAGCCACCGGCTGGAGGGACTTCAGATCACTAGCAGCTGTGGTGGTTTCCAGAATTATCAACCCATAGATGCTAAGGACAAAGTGAGAGGTCAGTGCAGTGTGGACTTTGTGAACCAGGGGTTCAGGAATGCGGTCAGGCCTTTACCCCCTAGAGGGAGAAGTGGCTGAGGTGCTGCAGCTGTGCAGCCGCCACCACATGGCTGCTTCAGAGCTCCTGGTCTGCAGATTGTAGGGGGACCAAGCAACCATTCTGAGGGGTAATCACTCTTGCTTTAACCTGCTTAGATCTGGATTGCAGTCTAGGGTGGAGGTCCTGGGGTGTGTGACCAGTTTGCCAGAGTGTGTGGAGGCTTCAGAGAGGGCACCCAACTAATAGCTTCAGCAACTAATAGCTTCAGCAGCTGTGAAAACCCCAGCTATTTGGGACAAAGCTCCCCTCACTGGTAGCAGAGTTCTACTGTGGCAAAAAAGCTCAAAAGTCAAGTAATTGAGTGGCAACATGAGCAAGCAAAGGAAGCAAAGCAAGCATGACAGTCTAACTTTGGATTCCTTTTTTGGGGACAAAAAGGATCAAAGCATGGAACAGGAGGAGGAAGACAGCAAAGTCAGAACTCCTGTACCAGAAGCTTCCAAGAAAAGGGGATGAGAGGGGGGATGATGGAAGGGAGAGCAAGCTGGGGGGGAGGGAAGTTGGAAGCATTAACTTTTGAAAAGGGACAGTATCGAAGTAGAGAATAGAACAAGTTGGGGGTGGGATGGGATGGAGGGAAATATAGTCAGTCTTTCATAGTATATCCACTATAGAAATGTTTTACTTAGCTACACATGTACAACCTATATTGAATTCCTTATCTTCCTGGTAAGCGTGGGTGACAAGGGAGGTAGGGAAAAAAATCTGGAATTCAAAGGTTTAAAATAAAATGTTTTATATATATATATATATATATATATATATATATATATATATATATATATACACACACATATATATGTATATATGTATGTATATATACATATATTATTATTTTTGTTATTATTATTTTACATATAACTGGGAAATAAGATATATAGGCACTGGAGCATAGAGATCCACCATGCCCTACTGGAAATTCGAAGGGGAAATGGGGAAAGATATGGGAGAGAGCAGATTGGGGGAGGGGCTATTCGGTGGGATTGCTGTTTTGGGGTAGTGGGTAGGGGGAAAATGGGGAGAAAATTTGTAACTCAAAATCTTGTGGAAATGAATGATGTCAACTAAAAAATAAAAAAATAATAAACTAAAAAAAATTAAATGAAGGAAAGGTGGGATTGGAAGTGGTGAATGGTTAAGACTTGATAACATGGAAGAAAAAGAAAAAAATAATTCTACAAAGCAACAAGAAATATTGAAAACAACTCAAAAGGTTTTTGGGAAAAAAAGATGAAAGGTATCTTATATTTTTTAAAAAGCTGACTTGAATAACAGATCAATGAAAGATAATTTAAGAATCACTGGACTACCTAAGAGACATAATTTTTTTTAAGTCTGGATATCATATTTCAAGAGATCATAAAATACAACTTTTTCAGATTCCTTTGAACATGAGGGAAATGTGAAAACAGAAAGAATTCACTGATCATCTCCTAAAAGAAATCGCAAAATGAAAAATATCAGAAAAGTCATAGCTAAAATCTAGTGCATCCACATCAAAGAAAAACTAGTACAAACAGCTAGAAAGAAAAGACTTTAAGTACTGAGAAATCACAGGATCCTGCAAATTTTGGTAACTACCACCATAAAAGTAGAAAGAGAATATAATATGCCAAAAGGCAAAAGATGTAAGTTTGTAACCAAAAATAAGTTACCCATAAAAGTGAGTCCTTTTTTTCCTACAAAGAAAGAAAATAGACCTTCAATTAAAAAAAGGACTTCAAAACATTCCCGATTAAAAAAAAAAACCCGACAAACTAAATCTAAATAGAAACTCTAACATGTAAACACAGGAGTCAAGGAAAACAAAACAGTATGTCAGATAAATAATTGGAAGCATCTCTGAAAGGATGAACCATTATATTCTGATGAGGGTGGGGATGATACAAATTTCCTCTCCAAAACATAACGTAATCAGAGTCAAGACAAAGGAACTAGCAGTGTTTGGTCTTATTTTCAAGTTTTGATGATGTTGAAAGAAAAAGGAAAGGGGGAGGGAAAAGGATACAGTGGGTGAGGAAAAAAAGGAGAAAAGTTGCAAGAATTTATTATCTTAAATAATCAGAACACGCAAGTAGTTGTATATGCAATAAGGAAGGGATGGGGGAACAGGTGTCACTTGAATCTCACTTTTATCTGAAATGATCAAAGAAGAGCTGAATTTAGTATAGATATATGTTCTATTCAACAGGCAAACAGGTCGGAACAGTGAGAGGTGAAACATGTTGGAGGTGAGGGGGAATGAGTGGCAGGAAAGATTCAGGGAAATATTAGTCATAAGCAAAACAAATCCTAAGCTTAGAGAAAAGGATTGGGAAGAAGAATTTAAACAGAAAAGAAGGAAGGGTTAGCACTTGTGATAAAGATGAAGGGAGCAAGAAACAAAAGGAAGAAAAAGTACAAGAAAATTAGATAGAGGGAAATACACAATGATTATTGCTGTAGATATGAATAGTATGCACTCACCCATAGAATGGGAGAATATGACAGAATGGATTAAAAAGCAGTTGTTTGCAAAACAGAAACTGTATTGTTTACAAAAATGTGGTTTTTTACCCAAAAACCCCACATTTTGAAACATAAGGATTCAAACAGAATTAAAATAAGGAATCAGGGCAAAATCTATTTGGCTCAAGCTGAACTAAAAAAAAAAAAATCCAACAGGGTAGCTATCATAATTTCAGATAAGTCAATAGAAAAAATAAAGACAATTAAAATAAATAGAGAAATTACATTTTGCTGAAAGGTACCATAGACAATGAATTAATTTCAATGCTCAACATATATGCACTAAATGGCATCAATACTTAAAGGAAAAACTATGCAAATTACAGAGAAATAGGTGGTAAAACTATAAAATTTGGGAACCTCAATAAACCTCTCTAAGAGCTAGACAAACCTAACTAGAAAATAGACTAGAAAGAAGTTGAGAATCTGCATAGAATTTTAGAAAATATAGATATGATAGACCTTTTGGGACTAATGAGTAGAAATACAAAGGAGTATATGTATTCTCAGCTATTCTAGTACTTTTTTTTTTTAGCTTTTATGTAGTATTTTATTTTCCCCTAGTTACGTGTAAAGACAATTTTTAAAAATTTTGAGTTCCAAATTCTCCTCCCCTCCCCCACTCATTGAGAAAGCAAGCAATTCTGTATAGATTATATATGTGTAGTCATGCATAACATATCCCTAATAGTCATGTTGTGGAGGAAAAAAACACAGACAAAAAAATAAAGTTTTTTTTAAAGTATGCTTCAATCTATATTCAGACACTATCAATTTTTTTCCTGGAGATGAATAGCATTTTTCATCATAAATCCTTTAGAGTTGGATCCAATGTCTTGGATCATTGTATTACTGATAAAAGCTTAGTCATTCATGGCTGATCATCTTACAATATTACTGTTACTTTGTACACAATACATTTTACTTTGCATCAGCCTATGCAAGTCTTTCAGGTTTTTCTGGGAGTATCCTTCTCATCATTTCTTATAGTATACTAGTATTTCATCATAATCGCACACCACAACCTGTTCAGCCATTCCCCAATTGATTAGCATCCCTTCAATTACTTTTTCTTTTAATTAATTAATCAATAAATTAATTTTTAGTTTTCAACATTTATTTCCAAAAGATTTTGAATTCCAAATTTTCTCCCCATCTCACTCTGAGATGGCATGCATTCTGATTACCCCTTCCTCCAGTCTGCCTTCCTTTATATCACCCTCTACTCTTAGCCCCTTCCCCCTTTCTTGTAGGGCAAGACAAATTTCTATACCCCATTGCCTATATATCTTATTTCCCAGTTGCATGTAAAAACCATTTTTTTAAACATTTGTTTTTAAAACTTTGAGTTCCAAATTCTCTCCCTTCTTCCCTCCCTCATTGAGAAGGCAAGCAATTCAATATAGGTTATACATGTGTAGTTATGCAAAACACTTCCATAATGGTCATGTTGTGAAAGACTAACTATATTTTCCTCCATCCTATCCTGCTTCCCCTACTTATTCTATTTTCTCCTTTGACCCTGTCCCTTTTCAAAAGTGTTTGCTTCTGACTAACCTCTCCCTTTTATCATTCTCCCCCTCTTATCCTCTATCCTTTTCCCCCCTTACTTTTCTTTAGGGTGAGATAATTGAACGTGTATGTTATTCCCTCCTTAAGCCAAAACCAATAGAGTAAGGTTGACTTTTACCTTCCTGCTCTTCCCCTCCATTGTGAAACCTTTTTCTTGCCTCTTTCATGTAAGATAATTTACCCCATTCTATCTCTCCCTTTCTCCTCCCAATATATTCCTCTCTCACCCCTTAATTTTATTTTTTAGATATCATCACTTCATATTCAACTCACCCTGTGCTATCTCTCTATCTATTGTAAAGCCAAGCATGAGCAGCTCTCCAGAGGACTGATGCTGTGAATAGTTCTATGGTTCTGATTGCATAGCATAGTGAACTCTCTATTTATTCAGCAGTAAACTAAAGCAAAACATTCCAGAAACCAAAATACAGCATTCACAATGATATTACATAAGAACTTATCACTAAAGTGGCCACATATTCTTAAACAAAAGATATCATTCAGTAAATTCTTAACGCAATTATCCTTAAGGAATAATCATCCTTAAGGGATACAAAGGTCAAAGGTCTCCCACCCTTAAGTCACATTGTCTTAATTTTGTCAGTACAAAAATTCTCCCACCCCTGGGTCAGAGTAAATCATGATCCTGTCAGCCAGCACTAAATATCCAAGGAAAGGTCCTTTCACCTTGACTTGGGATTGGGCTCCCAAATTCCATGGCTCCTCTTCCATGCTCACAGCTCTTATCCAAATTCACCCAATCATCACTTGGCCTCACAGGTAGACAGCTTCCAGCTCCTGTTCTAGTTTGAAGCTCATGGTGACCAGTCCACCTCAAGCCCCTTGAAGTCTCTGTTTACGGGAAGAGAAAACTTAACAGAACTACAATATCTACACACCTCAAGTTTAGCAGAATTACAACAACATTCACACACATTGCCAGCACTATCATCTCAATTCACTTTCACAAACAGTAGACAGAAGGCTTCTGTCTGACAAAAGTAACACAAACACAAATCAATACAGACAGAACAGAGTGTTGGACATCACAAGTGTTCTCCTTCTCAGTTCTGTTCTGTTCCAGTTTATGCTGCTGCTTTTATATGGTGGTTCTTCTTCCTGTTCCACCCTTCCTGTTGCATCAGCAAGTTTCTCTTGCTTTCAAATCACAGGTAGGGCTCAAAGTCACTTGAAGAACTGAAACAAGGTACTAAGTACTCCTTTGCTTGCTATTACATCCATCTATCATCTATCTATCTATCTACCTGTCTATCTATCTATCTGATCTATCTATCTCCTCCAACTACTCTAATACTGAGAAAGGTTTTAAGATTTACAAATATCATCTTTCCATGTAGGAATGTAAACAGTTCAAATTTAACAAGTTCCTTATGATTTATCTTTCCTGTTTACCTTTTCATGCTTCTAAATGCAAGTCCTCTATTTCATTGAATATCCATTTTTAACCTTGAAGTATTATACTCACTTTTGCTGGACAGGTGATTCTTGCTTTTAATCTTATCTCCATTGACCTTTAGAATATCATATTCCAAGCCCTCTGATCCCTTAATGTTGAAACTGCTAGATCTTGTGTTATCCTGATTGTATTTCCACAAGACCCAAATTATTTCTTCCCGGCTGCTTGCAATATTTTCTCCTTGACCTGGGAACTATGGAATTCAGCCACAATGCTCATAGGAGTTTTCCTTTTGGGATCTCTTTCAAGAGGCAATTGGTGTTGGGGCGGCTAGGAGGCACAGTGAATAGAGCACTGGCCCCAGAGTTGGGAGGACCTGAGTTCAAATCAGGCCACAGACACTTAACATAAAAACTAGCCTTGTGACCTTGGGCAAGTCAACCCCAATTGCCCTACTTTCCCCCCCCTCCAAAAAAAAAAAAAAAGAAAAGAAAAAAGAAAAAAAGAGGCAATTGGAGGATTCTCTCAATTTCTATTTCACCCTCTGGTTCTAAAATATTAGGAAAGTTTTCCTTGATAATTTTTGGAAAGATGATGTCTAGGCTCTTTTTTTGATCATGGCTTTCAGGTAGTCCAATAATTTTAAAATTCTCTCTCCTGGATCTGTTTTCCAGGTCAGTGGTTTTTCCATTGAGATATTTCACATTGTTTTCTATTTTTTTATTCTTTTTATTCTTTTGGTTCTGTTTTATAATTTCTTTTCTTTTCTTTTTCTTTTTTTTTTAAAGCAATTGGGGTTAAATAACTTGCTCAACGTTACACGGCCAGTCATTTATGTGTGGGTGCTCATTTTCTGAGGCCAGATCTGATCCCTGGTCTTCCCAACTCCAGGGCTGGCACTCTTACTCACGGCACCACCTAGCTGCCCTTGCCTTACAATTTCTTGATTTCTCATAAAGTCATTAGCTTCCATTTTCTCCATTCTAATTTTGAAAGAATTATTTTCTTCAGTGAGCTTTTGGACTTCCTTTTCCATTTGGCCAATCGACTTTTTTTTTTTGCCTTTTGGAGGGCAATTGGGGTTAAGCAACTTGCCCAAGGTCACACGGCTTGTTTTTTTGTGTTACGTGTCTGAGGCCAGATCCTTACTCAGATCGTCCTGAGTAAAAGGTCTCCCAGTAAAGTAAAGCCGGCCCTTTACTCACCATGCCACCTAGCCGCCCCAATTCTACATTTTTTAAGCAATTTTAAGTTAAGTAACTTGCTCAAGATTACACGGATAGTCATTATTTGTGCGTGGGTGCTCATTTTCTGAGGCCAGATTTGATCTCGGGTCATCCCAACTCCAAGGCCGGCGCTCTTACTCACTGTACCACCTAGCCACCCCTTTTAGGGCAATTGGGGTTAAGTAACTTGCCCAAGGTCACACGGCTAGGTTTTTGTTTGTGTGGATTAAGTGTCTGAGGCCGGATCCGAACTCAGGTCCTTTTGACTCCAGGGCCGGCGCTCTACTCACTGCTCTACCTAGCTGCCCCCCAATTCTACTTTTTAAGGCATTCTTCTCCTCATTGGCTTTTTGGACCTCTTTTGTCATTTGGGTTAGTCTAATTTTTAAGGTGTTATTTACTTCAGTATTTTTTTTTTTTTGCATCACCTTTAACAGACTGTTGACACATTTTTCATAATTTTCTTGCATCACTCCCATTTCTCTTCCCATTTTTTCCTCTACTTCTCTTACTTGATTTTCTTTTTTTTTTTCAACAAATGCTTTATTAACTTCTGGTTTACATCATTCATTTCCACCAGATTTTGAGTTACAATTTTTCCCCATTTTTCCCCTACCTACCTCCCCAGAATAGCAGTCCCACAGGATATCCCCTCATCCAATCTGCTCTCTCCCATATCTTCTCCCATACCCCCTTTGACTTTACCATTAGGGCAAGGTGAGTCTCTGTGCCCCAATGCCTGCACATCTTATCTCCCAATTACATGCAAAATAGTATTAATAATAGTATTTTTATATATTTGAAACTTTTAATTTTGAGACCTCAAATTTCAGATCCATTCCCTTCCTCTATTGTCATCCATTCCCTCTGGGAAGATAAGTAATTCAGTATGTGTTGTACATGTATAGCTATGCAAAATATTACCATAGTAGGTAATAGGCTGCTTATAATTCCCTCACACCCATCCCACCCCCCACCTGGTCCATTCCCTACTTTGAGCCTGTCCCTCTTCGAAAGTGGTACTTCCAACCTCCCCTCCCCCCAGAATGTCCTCCCCTCCATCATCCCCCCTCTCATCCCCCTTCCCCCTACTCTGCTGCAGTTTGGGATATCACATTTAGTATGTATGTCATTCTCTCCCTGAGCCAAATTTAATGAGAATATGGTTTTGCCTTTTTGCTTTCCTGTTCTTCCTCTCCCTGGAAGCCACTTCCCCTTGCTTCTTCTACATGAGATAGTTTACCCTACCTTGTCTCTCCCCATCTCCTCTTGCCACTTTCCTCTCTCACCTCATAATTTCACCCCTTAAGTATCATCCCTTCCCAACAAATTCAACCTATGCCCTCTATCCATGTATAACTGTAAACATATACACACACATTCACATATGTATTCATATGACCACACACCCTTCTTCCATTATTTTCATAGTGAGAAAGATATCATCACTCACAGTTATTGTTTTTCCATATAGGAATGTAAATAGTTCAACTTTGATAAGTTCCTTTTGATTTCTTTTCCTGATTACCTTCTCAGGCATCTCTTGCTTCTTGTGTCTGGATGTCAAATTTTCTATTCAACTCTGGTTTTTCCTCAAGAATGCTTGAAAGTCCTCTATTCCACTGAATGACCATATTTTCCCCTGAAACAAAATACTCAGTTTTGCTGGGTAGGTGACCCTTGGCTTCAATCCCAGCTCTTTTGCCCTCTGGAATATCATATTCCATGCCCTTCGATCCTTCAGTGTAGAAGCTGCCAGGTCCTGTGCTATTCTGATTATGTTTCCACAATATTGAAATTGTTTCTTCCTGGCTGCTTGTAGTATTTTCTCCTTGATCTGGGGATTCTGGAACCTGGCTATAATATTCCTGGGAGTTTTCTTTTTGGGATCTTTTTCAGGAGGTGATCTGTGGATTCTTTCAACCTCTATTTTGCCCTCTGGGTCTAAAACATCAGGGCAATTTTCTTCGAGAATTTCTTGAAGGGTGATTTCTAGGTTCTTTTTTTGATCATGGCTTTCAGGTAGTCCAATAATTTTAAAATTATCTCTCCTGGATCTATTTTCCATGTCAGTGGTTCTTCCCATGAGATATTTCACATTGCCTTCTAATCTTTCTTTTGTTTGGATCTGCTTAACAGCATCTTGATTTCTCATAAAGTCATTAGCTTCCATTTGCTCCAGTCTAACTCTGAAGGAATGAATCTCCTCAGTGAGATTTTGAGATTCTTTTTCCATCTGGCAAATTCGGGTTTTTAAGGCATTCTTCTCCTCATTGCCATTTTGAGCCTCCTTTGCCATTTGAGTTAGTCTATTTTTAAAATGTTATTTTCCTCAGTCAGGCTGTTGACTCTCATTTCATACTTTTCCTGCATCCTTCTCATTTCTCTTCCCAATTTTTCCTCCACTTCTCTTATTTGATTTTTAAAGTCCTTTTTAAGGTCCTCTATGGCCTGTAACCCGCTCATATTTTCCTTTGGGGCTTTTGGAGCAGGATTTCTGACCTCACAGTCCTCCTCCTATTCTATGCTTCGATCCTCTTTGCCCCCAAAATAGGAGTCTAATGTTGTGTTTTTCTGTTCATTTTGTTTCCTTTGCCTCGGCATGTTGCCACTTAATTACTTGACTTTTGGACTTGTTACCACAGTAGGACTCTGCCACCAGACAGGGGAGCTTTCATCCCAATATTGGGGTCTTCACAACTTCAGGTTCTGGCAAGCTGGATACCTACCCCACAACCTCCACCCCAGACCATAATCCAGATCCAGGGAGGTTAAAGCAAGAGCGATTTCCCCCCAAGACTGATTGCTAGATCTCCCTACAGTTTGCAGACCAGGAGCTGGAGCTGCCACTGAAATTGCAAAATGTTGTGTCTCCTCAGTGGCTTCTAGCCCCTAGGGGAGGAAGCCGATGTGTTCCCCAAATACTGGTCCCAAAGTCCATAGGGCACTAATCTCTCACTTTGTCCTAGGCATATCTATATTGATAATTCTGGAATCGCCACAGCTGATGATGGTCAGGGGTCCCTCAGGCAGGCTGCTGGCCCAGCCGCCCTGGGGCTAAAACCTTGGCTCACACGGACCTGCGCTCTGGCTCTCCAGCGCACTGGGCTGTCAGCTCCCAGAGTGCTGTGCTGGCCCTTCCTGCAGGGCTGCTGGGCTGTCCTCAGCAGGCAGTTAGCTTCTCTGTGTCGTTCTGTGGGTGCTGGGGCTCCAGAAGTTGTTCAGAGTCCCCTTTTACATGGTTTGGAGGTAATCTGGGGGGAGAGCACCTTGGAAGTGCTGTTTCTACTCCGCCATCTTGGCTCCACCCCTCAAAACCTCTTACTTGATTTTCAAAATCCTGTTTGAGCTTTTCCATGGCTTGAGACCAATTCATATTTTTCTTTTTTTTCCTTTTTTTAAAATTTTAGTTTACATCATTCATTTCCACAAGATTTTGAGTTACAAATTTTCTCCCTAATTTTCCCTACCTACCACCCCAGAATAGCATTCCCACTGAATATCCCCTCCCCCAATCTGTTCTCTCCCATATCTTCCCCCGTACTCCCTTCGACTTTCCAGTAAGACACAGTGGATTTCTATGCCCCAGTACCAGTATATCTCATTTTCCAGTCAATTCATATTTTGCTTAGAGACTTTTGATGTAGGAGATTTGACTTTGGGTCATATTTGGGTATAGATAACAGTCTTCTTCTGTATGTTTTGATCTTTTTTGTCACCAGTTAAGATTCTATAGTCTCAGGGTTTGTTTTTTTTTAAACAATGTTTACTCATCTTCCCAACCAAATACTTGACTTTCTAACTCTTTGTCAAGGTAGGACTCTGCTTCCAGTGGGGGTGGAAGTGGGGTGTGTATGGGTGTACTGTCACAGGCTTTAGGGGTTTTGTATTAGTTGCTCAATCCCCCACTGTTTGTGAACCCAGAGCTCTGGAAGTAGCTGCTGCTGCTGCTGCCACAACTAACTCTAATGTCCCAGGCCGGGGGCTGAGCCAAGCTTCACTTTTACCCTTTCACTTCTCTTTTTGGCATGATACCCCTTCCTCATTGGTGGAGATGAATGTCCTGCCCAGGTGAGAGGTGGGGCAGAGTTGGTAAGAACAAGAGAGCACCAGCCTTCTTTAGTCTTCTTTGAACACTGAGTTGCTTCCGGTGCTCTGGGTTTTCAGCTTTTCAGGAGAGGGAAGTTGGAAGAAGCCAGCCCCACCTCAGGTTGCTGAAGGAAAAGACTCTGGGTAGACATGAGAGAAGTTGTCAGTCTCCATCATGTCCCTATTGCCAGCTTGCTATACTAGACACTTTAGGAGTTTCCCCACCAAGTGAGATTTGAAACTCTTGTTGGAGCTCAGTTATTTCTTTCCCAATGGGAGAGCTCCTTCACTCTGTGTTATCTGGCATATATCTTCCTATGTATACCTTCTCTGATTTCTATTTTGCTATGATTTGGATAAATGGGTTTCTTTGCTATTCATTATGTGTGTTCATTGTAGAACTTGTATTTGTTGGGAAAGCCTTAATACAGAGGTTAGATTCTCATTTCCTACCCCCAAAAATGAGAAACAGCAATCAGAAACTGATTGAACCTGATCATATCTCTTTAGACTAACAATATTTAAGGTAGCAGGTAGATACAGTTCTAGTTGTGTTGAGGTCAGGGAACCATAAAATGTTGAGGTTTAAAGTTTAGGGGTGTGTGAGACCCCAAAATACCATCATGCTGGGTCCTGCTGAAAGAATTAAACTCAAGTCTTCTCTCAGCCAAAGTAAAGCAAAGTTTATTAAAGGTTTGCTATAGTGAGTAGACTCTTAAAGAACCTAGGTATCTGTGATGCTTGTATTGGACAAGCAGGCGAGAATAATCTGACACAGAGTGAGTCTGCATTAGATAATTCTTGGCTACCTCATGGAGGCAAGATGGAGCTTATATACAGAAAGACTATGGGAGGGTTCTAGGGGTGGTCTAGAGGAAGAGTTTGGGGAGGGTCTTCAGGAAGGGTCAAATGAGGTCAGACTCCAGTAATGAGAGATTAAGTGTGGGAAATAGCTGGAGGCTACCTGGAGATGAGAGACAACGGAGGGCTAGGCTAGTATAAGGGTAACAGATTTGGGTATAGATATTTTAGGAGGAACAAGGGTGGGAAGTAGCTGGCCAATGGAGGGCTAGGCTAGTAAAAGTAAGAGATTTGGGCCAAGCTATAATGAAAGGCTTATAGCCTCAGGCAAATGCCTCATCAAATGGGAAGATTCAATCAGAGCTCAATGGGTTTCCCAGAGCCTGTACCCCATCAGTTGGTTAACCTCTATCTCTGAGGAGAACAGAGTGATTTCTGGCTCTAACCTCCTGTTTTCTCTTCTGGCAGGAATGAAAATCTCCCTTGGACAATGGTCAGGAGAGAAAATGCTAGAGCTGTGTATTCTGATTCCCTTGGAGCCACACAACAACAGCCCAAGCTTTGCTACACACAGTGTTTTTTCTGTCATTTCATACTTTTCTTGCATCTTTTTCATTTCTCTTCCCCAATTTCCCCCCACTTCTCTTATCTGCTTCTTAAGGTCCTCTATGGCCTGTAGCCAGCTTGTATTTTCATTTGGGGCTTTTGGTGCAGGAGTTCTGACCTCACAGTCCTCCTCCATGCTTTGAGCCTCTTTGCCCCTAAAATAGGAGTCCAATGTTGAACTTTTCTGTTTATTTTGTTTCGTTTGCCTAGGCATGTTGCCACTTAATTACTTGATTTTGGGGCTTATTATCACAGTAGGACTCTGCCACCAGACAGGGCAGCTTCCGCCCAAATGTGGGGTCTTCACAACTTCCGCCAGTTGGGTGGCCTCTGTAAAGCCTCCACCCACTCTGGCAAGTTGGATACCCACCCCAAACTTCCCCCCCAGACCACAATCCAGATCCAGGCAGTTTAAAGCAAGAGCGATTAACCCCCAGACTGATTGCTGGATCTCCCTACAGTTCGCAGACCAGGAGGTAGAGCCACTACTGACACTGCAGAATGGCTTCTGTGCTGCGTTTCTTCAGCAGCTTTTCGCCCCCAGGGGAGGCAGCCGTGCGTTCCCCAAATACTGGTCCCAAAGTCCATAGGGCACTAACCTCTCACTTTGTCCTAGGCATATCTGTGCTGACAATTCTGGAATCATCACAATTTCTGGTGTTCTGGGGTCCCTCCAGCTGGCTGAAGGTCTGGCCGCCCTGGGGCTAAAACCTCGGACCTTGGCTCGGCTCTGCGCACTGCGCTGTCGGTTGCCAGTATGCTGTGCTGCCTGCTCTCAGAGCGCTATGCTGCCTGCTCTCAGAGCGCTGTGCTGGCCACTTCCTTCAGGGCTGCTGGGCTGTCCTCTGCAGGAGGTTAGCTTCTCTGTGCTGTTCTGTGGGTGCTGTGGCTCCAGAAGTTGTTTGGAGTCCCCTTTCACATTATTTGAGATTTGTGTGGGGCAGAGCACATTGGAAATGCTGTTTCTACTCCACCATCTTGGCTCTGCCCCCCACAGTGTTTTTTCTATCCATAAATAAGATTTCTCTGGATTTCTGGCAATGCAGGCTGGTTAAACTGATTCCCTTTCCCCAGAAGGAATTTTTGAGTGTAGTTCCTGACACCAAGGATTTCCTCCAACCAATGTGTTAAGCCTTACTTTGTTTACTTGTGATTGAAATACCCATGATCCATCACAGTTTCAATATATCAAGGGTTAGCATAAGAAATTAAATGGGAACTTTTTGTGAGTTTTGCAGAAGCCATAGGTGACACACAAAGTCCAGCAGACAACACAGAGACTATAACCAAATACTTAAACCAAATTTTTTTTTTTTTAGGTTAAAAATCTTACTTTAATCAAACAAACATATATCACCTATGTCAGGGGAAAAAGGTCAGCACCCTGAACTTCAGAGTATACAGACAGAAGTTTCAAACAGAGAAACAGACAGATCAAACAGACAGGCTTCCAAACTGTCCAACCATTATATCAATACCAAATCACAGTTACCAGAGAGGGAAGCATCAACATCTGAGTTTTCAAAGCCCGGGGGGCTCTCAACGGCTTCCCAGGGTCTCATCTGGTCAAATCACACAACACTTCTCAAAGTGAGTCCCCTAAACCAAATTTTACAATAAGGTATGATAAACACATAAAATGTGGGCTAGGCCAAGCTACAGACAATGGTGGGCTAGGCCAGTTCAAGAGTGTATTGATATTTTGATAGGCTCAAGGGTGGAAAGTAGATGAACTATGGAGGGCTAGGCTAGTAACTAGGTGAATAGTTAGCAGTTAGTAACTAGGCTATAGGTCTGGGCCCAGCCACAATGTAAGGCCTATTGCCTCATGCAAATGCCTCATCAAATGAGACAAATGAGACAAGGTTCCCAGAGCCTGTACCTCTAGGACTCAAGGAGAGCTCTAGGGGGCTCCCAGAGCCCATACTTCATCACAAAGGGAGGGCCAAAAAGTTTTATGCAGATTTTCCAGATTGTAGGGGCACTGTGCCCTAACCCCTGCCATGTGGAAGGGATAACTGTAATCAGATGTGCTTGGGATTTGTGTAGCCTAAACTGATACAGTTTTAAGAGGCTCTGATCCTTTGTTATCTCAGTATAAAAAGAACAGCCCCCGTCAATTAACCCAATCATTCTGGAAAGCAATGGAATTATACTATTTAAAAAAATTACCGGGGGGCAGAGCCAAGATGGCGGAGTAGAAACAGCTCATCCAAGCCACTCTGCCCCCAGATTCCCCCCAAACTATGTAAAAGGGGACTCTGAACAACGTCTGGAGCCCCAGCACCCACAGAACGACACAGAGAAGCTAACCTCCCGCTGAGGACAGCCCAGCAGCCCTGCAGGAAGGACCAGCGCAGCACTCTGGGAGCCGGCAGCGCGCAGAGCACGGCGAGCCCAGCCGAGCGGAGCCCAGGTCCCCGTGAGCCAAGGTTTTAGCCCCAGGGCGGCAGGGCCAGCAGCCGGCTGGAGGAACCCCAGAACACCAGCAGCTGTGGCGACTCCAGAATTATCAACATAGACATGCCTAGGACAAAGTAAGAGGTTAGTGTCCTATGGACTTTGGGACCAGTATTTGGGGAATGCGTCGGCTCCCTCCCCTGGGGGCTAGAAGCCACTGAGGAGACACGCCATTTTGTAGTTTTCAGAGGCAGCTCCAGCTCCTGGCCTGCAATTAATTGTAGGGAGATCCAGCGATCAGTCTTGGGGGTAATCGCTCTTGCTTTAACCTCCCTGGATCTGGATTGTGATCTAGGGTGGAAGTTGTGGGTGGGTTTACAGCTTGCCAGAAACTGAAGTTGCCCCCCACATGTTTGGGACGAAAATTCCTCTATCTGGCCTTAAAGCCATAGTGTGGCAACAAGCCCAAAAGTCAAGTAATTAAGTGGCAACATGCCAACGCAAAGGAAACAGAAAAATGCAACCCTAGACTCCTATTTTGGGGGCATAGAGCAGGAAAAGGACTGTGAGGTCAGAAGTCCTGCTCCAAAAGCCCCAGGGGAAAACATGAGTGGGTTGCAGGCCATAGAGGACCTTAAGAAGGACTTTAAAAATCAAATAAGAGAAGTGGAGGAAAAATTGGGAAGAGAAATGAGAAGGATGCAGGAAAAGTATGAAATGAGGGTCAACAGCCTGACTGAGGAAAACAACACCTTAAAAAATAGACTAACTCAAATGGCAAAGGAGGCCCAAAAGGGCAATGAGGAGAAGAATGCCTTAAAAGTCGAATTTGCCAGATGGAAAAAGAATCTCAAAAGTTCACTGAGGAGATTCATTCCTTCAGAGTTAGACTGGAGCAAATGGAAGCTAATGACTTTATGAGAAATCAAGATGCTGTTAAGCAGATCCAAACAAAAGAAAGATTAGAAGGCAATGTGAAGTATCTCATGGGAAAAACCACTGACCTGGAAAATAGATCCAGGAGAGACAATTTAAAAATTATTGGACTACCTGAAAGCCATGATCAAAGAAAGAACCTAGAAATCACCCTTCAAGAAATTCTCAAGGAAAATTGCCCTGATGTTTTAGATCCAGAGGGCAAAATAGAGGTTGAAAGAATCCACAGATCACCTCCTGAAAATGATACCAAAAAGAAAACTCCCAGGAATATTATAGCCAGGTTCCAGAATCCCCAGATCAAGGAGAAAATACTACAAGCAGCCAGGAAGAAACAATTTCAATATTGTGGAAACACAATCAGAATAGCCCAGGACCTGGCAGCTTCTACACTGAGGGATCGAAGGGCATGGAATATGATATTCCAGAGGGCAAAAGAACTGGGAATGAACCCAAGGGTCACCTACCCAGCAAAACTGAGTATTTTGTTTCAGGGGATAATATGGTCATTCAGTGGAATAGAGGACTTTCAAGCATTCTTGAGGAAAAAACCAGAATTGAATAGAAAATTTGACATCCAGACACAAGAAGCAAGAGATGCCTGAGGAGGTATTAGGGAAAAGAAATCAAAAGGAACTTATCAAAGTTGAACTATTTACATTCCTATATGGAAAAGCAATAACTGTGACTGATGATATCTTTCTCACTATGAAAATAATGGAAGAAGGGTGTGTGGTCATATGAATATATATGTGAATATGTGTGTATATGGTTACAGTTATATATGGATAGAGGGCATAGGTTGAATTTGTTGGGAAGGGAGAATACTCAAGGGATGAAATTATGAGGTGAGAGAGGAAAGTGGCAAGAGGAGATGGGGAGAGACAGGGTAGGGTAAACTATCTCATGTAGAAGAAGCAAGGGGAAGTGATTGCAAGGGAGGGGGAGAATAGGAAGGCAAAAAGGCAAAACCACATTCTCATTGAATTTGGTTCAGGCAGAGAATGACATACATACTAAATGGGATATCTCAACCTGCAGCAGAATAGGGGGAAAGGAGGTGAGAGGAGGGATGATGGATGGGAGGGCATCCTTGGGGGGAGGGGAGGTTGGAAGTACCCACTATAGAAGAGGGACAGGATCATGTAGGGAATGGACCAGGTGGGGGGTGGAATGAGTGGGAGGGAATTATAAGCAGCCTTGTACAATATATCTACTATGATAATATTTTGCATAGTTAGACATGTACAACATA
The DNA here is from genome assembly GCA_011680675.1 of Gymnobelideus leadbeateri. NCBI lineage: Eukaryota > Metazoa > Chordata > Mammalia > Diprotodontia > Petauridae > Gymnobelideus > Gymnobelideus leadbeateri. Next base: position 27,387 of record WOXC01011272.1, read on the forward strand.
TACTGAATTACTTATTTCCCCAGAGGGAATGGGTGACAAGGGAGGAAGGAAATGGATCTGAAATTCGAGGTCTTAACATTAAATGTTTCAAATATATATAAATACTATTATTAATACTCTTTTGCTTATAATTGGGAGATAAGATGTGCAGGCATTGGGACACAAAGATTCACCTTCGTCTAATGGAAAAGTCGAAGGGGGTATGGGAGAAGGTATGGGAGAGAGCAGATTGGAGGAAGCGATATATTGTGGGACTGCTATTCTGGGAGGTTGGGTAGGGGAATAACGGGGGGAAAATGATTGTAACTCAAAATCCGGCGGAAGTGAATGATGTATAACAGAAGTTAATAAAGCATTTGTTTAAAAAAAAAACCAATAAAAAAATTACCACACTCTTTGACTCAGAGATCCTGCTGGTAGGCATATACATCAAGGTCATCAGAATGAGAAATAAAAGTCCCCAAAGGACCAATATGTAGAAAACTATTTGTAGAAGCTCTTTTTGTAGTGCCAAAGAATTGGAAGAAAAAGGAGCACCCATCTTTTGGAGGATAAGTTAACAGATCACGGCATATGGATATAATTATTGTGCTTTAAGAAATTATGAATGGGATAGTTTGAAAGAAACCTAAGAAGCCTTGTATAAATTGATGCAGAGTGATCAGAACCAGGAGAGAGACATACAATAACAATAATACTGAAAGACAAATAAGTTTGAAAGAAATTAGTACTCTGATCAATGTGATAACCAATGACAATTCTTGAAGAGAGATGATTGTAGAGGGAAGGCAGAGGTGATGAGAGAAGGGGATGTATTCAAAAGAAATTGCAAAAGTGAAATCAGATTGGATATGGGTGGGGTGGGGATGGGGTAAGAGATAGTGAGGAATCCAGGAAGATTCCTAGGTTATAAACCTGAAAGACTGGGAGGATGATGTTGACTTTTGTAATAGGAGTGAGGGAGAGTTTAGGGGGAAGATAGAGTTTGGTTTTGGACATGTTTCATTTAAGATGTCTACTGGAAAAGTCTTAAGGGCAGTTGGAGGACAGCTTTGATGACTACCTGGCTTGAGGGAGCAGGCTTTTAGGAGACTCTCTCCACCTAGGAACTGAGGTAGTTGCAGAAGTTCAAACATAAACTTGAAAGCTTTGAGCAATGGCTCCTGAGGGTATATAGTAAACTGGGCCTTGCTGTTTATGCCTCCTTGTTTCATGACTCACTGAGGCATTTGATGAATACCTCATTTTGTCCTAACAGGGAACATAAAATAAAAGGGGACAAGAGCAGTGCTTATGTTTATCATTTCAATGATAGACCACGTACATTAAAGAATGAAGAGGAAACATGCTACTCATTAGAAAGACACATGTAGTTTTTGACACAGCTAACGTGGGAGTTTATTTTACTTGACTATGTATATGTTTATTGAAGGATTTTAAAATTTTGCCCAAATTTTTTTTGGGGGGCAGGAAAGGACAGATTTATTAAAAAAAAACCAACTTATCACCTTTTCACTTAGAAAATAAAAATGACAATTAAAAAACAATATAACAGTTTTATTGAAAGAAAGCAAAAAAAAAGAGCCCAGAATAGAAACCTTAGAAAATAATCAATACCTTCCAAAGATCAAAGTAAAGAGCAAAGATAAAATTAAATTAATAACCACCTACAGTTCTAAGCATTCCCTCTGTGTTTTTTTGGGAGGTAATTTTGGGTATTGCTTTAGTTTGTCTACTTATTGCTCTTTCTGATTTCTGCTGGTGTGTGTAGCTCTTTCTGTAGGAATCTGTTACTCCCAGGGAGGGATGGTTCTCTCATCCAGTCACAGTAGTCTTTTGACTAGGCTGGGGTGGGAAAAGAATGCCTTTGTCAACCAATGTAAGCATCTGTATAAAAATAGAGGCCAATCTTGCTTCAGTGAGTGTAGCAGAAAGAACTTGAAATCTGAAGTCCCAAGTTTTAATTTAAGTAGCCTTTATGTTGATCAAAATAATACACTAAGTAGACCTTCATTCAATAATAATTACTATAATATATTGAGTATATCTTCAAACAGCCCACAAACTTGAGCAGATCTGTTATCTCATTGATATGGGTACACTGTACAAGGATGCAAACAGCAATCCACCCATGCCTTCTCATCTAGTATAATTGTTCCTCTCCTCCTAAAAATCTGCCGTAGGGGTTCACCCAGTGTTCTCTGTATCTTTTTAAAAATGTTTTTATTGATATTTTCTGTTTCTTACATCACTATAATCCATGTACCCCTATAACCTCCCTCCCACTTTGAGAGTCATCCCATATGACAAATAGTGTATTTTGGAGAGGGGGAAAAGTCAGCACAACTGATGGATATATATATATATATATATATTTTTTTTTTTTTGCGATTTTTGGAGGGCAATTGGGGTTAAGTAACTTGCCCAAGGTCACACGGCTAGGTTTTTTCATTTGGGTGTGCGTTAAGTGTCTGAGGCCGGATCCGAACTCAGGTCCTTCTGACTCCAGGGCCGACGCTCTACTCACTGCGCTACCTAGCTGCCCCGACTGATGGATATATTGAAAAAATCTGAATATCTGTAACAATGTAGTACCTGTGGACCTCCCACCTCCAGGAAGAGATAGATTGGAAATATCTTCCTATCTATTTATATTTGAATCCCACTTTATCTTTATACTTTTGTTATATTTACTTTTGATTTTTTGGTGTCATTTCCATATCACTTTTTATAGTACAGTAATATTCTATTACATTCATGTACCACAATTTGTTTAGCCATTCCCCAATTGGTGGGCATCTACTTTGTTTCCAATTCTTAGCCATCACAAAAAGTTCTTTTATAAATATTTTGATGTATATTGGGACTTTTTTCTTATTGATGGCTTTCTTGGAGGATAAGCCCAAGTAACAAAGTCTCTGCATCAAAGGGTATGGGCATTTTAATCACTTCACTTGCTTAAGTCCATTATTTTCCAAATAGTTGTGCCAAATCATAGCTCCACTAACAAGGTATTAGTGTGTCTGGAGTGTAGGATGTGTTCAGGGAAGAGTAGTACTTGCGATGTGAAGGCTGCTGAGCTCTTTTTAGGGCTTTCTACCTTGACATCTAGCTGATTCACATAATTCTTACCTGCGATTCCAAGAAGCTGTAGCATGCACAGCAGGCGTATATCAGTAAATTGTTTCTGCAGATGGGCTAAACCAGGTCGAGGGTAACTAAGGGGTCTCAAACCCTTTGGTGAATTAAGGGGCTGTCTACTCAAAAGCATGTGAAAACTTCCCCTAGTGAAATGAGAACAATGCGTCACAATGGCCATGAAGGCAGCTAAAGCAGACACTGTGAAAGGCTTAGAACAGGAGTAGGGAACCTTTGCCCTCAAGGCCACATTTGGCCCTTTAGGTCCTCAAGTGTGGCCCTTTGACTGAATCCAAACTTCACAGAACAAATTCCCTTAATAAAAGGATTTGTTCTGTAAAACCTGTACTTGTCAAAAGGTTGCACCCAAGGACCTAGAAGGCCATGTGTGGCCTCAAGGTCACAGGTTCCCCACCCCTGGTTTAGAGATTGGCTAGACACCATGATCAAGCACTATATGGAAGACACCAAGGTAAAAGTCAAGACATCTTGACTTTTGTCTTGCCACAGGACTGTGATGACTCTGGAGGGGAGAGGGAGGCTGATGACTTCAAACTCTGCCTCACTTAAACCCAATTTATTCAAGAATCATAAGGCATCACCCATACCATTTTACCATTTTTTACCTACCTCAAAGTCTTGTGGTGGTAAGTGACAAAGCAGCAAATGTGGATACACTAGGAGCTGTAATCACAACCCTATACATAAGCAGCCTAGGCCATAGGGTCATCTTCTCAGTGGACTGAAGCAGCAGTGGGATTTGGCAGTCCCCTAGGTGACTGAGCAGCTTTTTTGAAAGACCACACTGCTAACTTCCTGGCATGGCATGGAAGGGGCTAGAAAAGGTGCCCTAAAAATTATAGGCTTCACCCAACCCTGACCTACTTACTGTGGCAGGTGGGGATCCCATTCTGTGACTGAAACACAAAAAAATGTACAAAAACTTTTGAGAAGATGATTTCACCCATCATTGGTATGTGGAATATGTACAAGCTTATGGACAATATGAAATCCAGTAGTCCTGAAAGATGAATAGCTCTTGTTGCAAGAGAACTCAGTGGGTATCACATTCAAATAGCAGCTTTGAATGAAACAAGGTTGGCAAATGAAGGTCAATTTCCCAAAGTCAGAGCTGGATAAAATGTTTTTCTGGAGTGGCTGCAGTGAAAGGGAATGGAGTAAAGCTGGTATAGATTTTGCCATCAAAATTAACCTAGTCAAGGTTGTATGCCTACCAAAAGGAACAATCGACAGTCTCATGACAATGTGATTGCCATTTCTGGAGAGTGCCAGGCCACCATTATCAGTGCATATGCTCCCACCATGATGAATCCTGATGAGATCAAAGAAAAATTTTATGAGGACCTGGAGACCCTCATCATCAATGTCCTGAAAAAGGACAAGCTTATAATTCTGGGTAACTTTAATGCAAGAATAGATACAAACTGTTGTACCCCAATAAAAGCGAGACAGAAGATCCCCAAGATTAAGTTTAAAAAGTGGATTTTATTACCAAGGGACTGTTGGGGTACATGGTCACCCAAATCAGACAGTGCTTTGGCACAGACACTGTGCTGTTTTTATAGAGGTTCCATAGCCAGGTTACATAAGCTGAAATTACAGTGATGTAAGCTGAAACTACAGTGATTGGTCAGTATACATTTGAATTTCCCTGCCAGTAAGAAACCCTAGGCTGGGACTCCTGCCCACAAATCAATCAAGGGAAAGCAAGGGGTGGGGGTCCTGCCTGTTTACAGATCAATTAAGGGAGAGGAAGGTAGAGTTCTCTGCTTTACAAATCAATGAAGGAAAGGGAAGGTTGAGTTGCCTGCTTTACAAATCAATGAAGGGAAGGGCAAAGTGGAGTAGTGTCCAACAAAACTACTACACATGTTAGGGAGTCCTTGGGAAGAATGGAGTCAGAAATAGCAACAGCAATGGTCACTTACTACTGAAGACTTCTTCATCTCTTGACCTTCTCATCACCAACATTGTCTTTCATATACCTAAATACAATAAAACTTCATGGATGCACCCTTGAAACAAACACTGGTATTTAATAGACTTATGTGATTCTAAGGACAGACAGGATGTAAGAGTGATAAAGGTAATGTATGTTGCAGAGTGCTGAACTGATCATAAACATTCTCTCCAAGCTAAAAGCATTTATCAAGATGCCTACCAAAAGACTTAATACAATAGACTGGAGCAATTCTCCAAGTAAGAACAATTTGTTGCTAACTTGGAGAGAAAAACAAGTCAACATATGGTTGGCAAAGTTAGAGCAGAAAAGGTGTGGGCAGCTTCCAGAGATTTGGTGTATAATATTGAATTTACTCATCTGGGCCAGAACATTCAGAAACATCAAGAGTGGTTTGATAAAAATGATAGGGAAATTCAGAAGTTGCTAAAAGAAAAATAAGAACTCTATGGGGTTTGCCAGCATAGTTTATCCATTTCTAAGAAAGGAGCATTTAACCCCATCAAAAGTAAAGTGCAAGCAAAGCTCAGAGATATGATGAAATTCAGTTTTACAAAGATAGTAACAATCTAAAGTACTTTTTACGATGCCCTTAAGGTTATTTATGGGCCAAAGACTTTTGTGGCTTCTCAACTACTCAGTGCTGATAGAGCCAAATCCCTTAGTGATAAGGACAAGACTCTGGTGAGATAGGCTGAACACTTCTATAGTGGTCGCAACAGACTGTCATCAATCAATGCTGAAGCTACTGTCCATTTACCTAAGGTTGAAGTCAATTCCTCCCTAGTCAAATAGCCAACTGAAGAGGTTTTGAATTAGGCTTCTTTTTTGTGGCAAAGCACCTGGTGCTGATTCTATTCCAGCTGAGATTTACAAGATGGGGTCCACTGCTCATACAGAAGCTGAGGGAAAATTTCCAGGTTGTATGGCAAAAGTTATCCAAAGTTCAAGGATGACTCCATTGTTCATCACTATAAAGGTAAAAAAAATAGATATTAGGGCAGCTAGGTGGCACAGTGAATAGAGCATTGGCCCTGGAGTCAGGAGGACCTGAGTTCAAATCCAACCTCAGACACTTAACACAAAAACTAACCTTGTGACCTTGGGCAAGTCACTTAACCTCAACTGCTCTCCAAAAAGCAACAACAAAAAAATAGATAGTCCTGTGACAATTACAGGGCTGTCTCTCCCTTGCCAGAGTCCTCCTTAATATGCTGATGACAATCCACCTGAGAGCCAGTGTGTCTTCAGAAAGGGTCAAAGAACAGTTATGATAGAGTTTGCTTCTTGACAAATTTCCAGAAAAAAAGTCAGGAGCAGAACATTTGTACACAACTTCCTTGATCTGACAAAGGCCTTTGATCCTGTCAGTTGTGAGGTCTTGCTGAAAGCTGAGGCAAATTTGGGTGCCCGAAGAAGTTCATCAAGATAATCAATTATTATCTTTATCATCTCATAATTGACTGTTAAGTGTAGACAAAAAAATACAGGGTCATCTAAGGGGGTCAGTTCCCATTCAATCAATCCTTGATTCCAACTGACTGCCAATGGATCCAACTGATTCCAAATGACTCCCAATCATTCAATCAATTAGAGCACAGTTAAATTCTATGGATACAAGAAAGACAAAAAAAAACACAGTTCTTGCTCTCAAGGGGCTTATATAGTCAAATACATGTAAATAAAAAGATACATACACAGAAGGATGATAATTGTAGAGGGAAAGGCTCAAGTGGCATCCAGGACATGTAAAGGTGGCATTTGAGTTGAGTCTTGATGGAAGCCAGAGATGACCAAGAGGCAGAGTGGAAGAGGGAGCACATTTCAAGCTTATGGTACAGCTTGGGCAGAAGCAAGGAATATGCTGGTATATAGTCAGACCACAGAACAAAATGTGAGGAGACTGGAAAAGCAGGAAGGGTAGGGAAGAGAATAAAAGCCCAACAGAGAAATTTAAATTTGATCCTGGAGGTGATGGGAAGGCCCTGTCCGCCAAGAGGCATCGTTCTGCTCTTACTCTGTGCCAGTGCTGGGGATTACATTCTAATGAGGGAACAATCATGCAGTAATGTACACCTAGGATACCCAGACCGCCATAGGGCGGACTGGCTGGAGAGGATCAGGAAAGGCTTCGGAGTGGAGGGGTGCTATTTATGCTGAATTTTGAAGAAAATCAGGGGTTCTCCAAGGCAGAGGTGAGGAGGATGCATTTCACGCACGGGACACCGCCAGTAAAAAAGTGTGTCTTTTGTGTCCTGCACTTAAGTTCAAGCAAGTCCAGGCCAGTCTCACGAAGCTCACTCTTGTGGGGGTGACACCTACAGCGCCAGAGGTGGCCAACTCGAGGCCCCTCCCAGGTCCCTTCCAAGTCGTCTTCGTCCATAAAAGCACACCCACGGGGGGTCGCCAAAGACCCGCCTCTGAGGGCGAATGGGTGACACTCAGGTGACATAAGAGTCAAAATGAGAAGAGGGTACTACTTATGTCTGACTCCCTCCCACAAAAACTCCCAAACTGAGCTCAAGGCACCCTCCGCCTCCACGTTGACGCCGCATGGAGGGAGGGCTCGCGACGCGCGGCGGGTCACGCTGGGGCTTATTCATGCACTACGCACGTACGTACGTGCGCACGCGTGCTAGCACCACCGAGCGGCCCGCGGCCCGCGGCCCCAGCCCAGTCCCGTCCCGTCCCGCCCCGTCCCACTCGGCTCCTTCCTTCCACCCTCCCCTTGCCCCTTTTTACTTCTTTCCCCATCCCACTCCTTTCCTCCCTCCTCCCCTTCCATTCGGTGGGATCTCCATCCTCCCTCCCCGCCCCTTCGTAGCCCGTCTGTTCTCCCCTTGCTTCTTCCGCCCCTTCCGCTCCCTTCCCCAATCGCTCACCCTTCCCCGCCTTTCTCTTATCTCCCCTCCCCTTCTGTCCACTCCTCTCCACCCCGCCTTCTTCTCCATCCCTCCCCTCTGACTCACTCCTTCTCCCTCCCTTCTCTCTCTCCTCCTCTTTCCCCTCCCTCTCTCCTGCTTTCCCCCTCCCCTCCTCCCCTGTTTTCCCCTCCCCTCACGCCCAGGTCTCCCCTCCCCGGAGGTGTCCCTCAGCCTGGCGAACGGCGTGTTGCTGCGTCATCGTCAGTGGCCGGTTTGAATGAGACTCAAGAGTCGCGCCGGAGCCGCCGTCGCTGCCGCTGCTGCCGCCGGATCTGAAGCCCAGCCCGAGCCGCCACCGCCACCGCCACCGCCGCCGCAGCCTCTCCTGCTCCCTTCTCGTTTTCCTTCCCCTCCTCAGTAGCCCCCAGTCCCGGCCTTCCTGTGCCGCCGCTTCCCTTAGCCATGCCGCTCTTCTCAGGTGAGCTCCCACGGGGCCTCTTCCCTTCGCTTCCTCCCCAAGGCGGCTCCCTGGGGCGCTAGGCCTCCCTCGGGCGGAGGCACTGGCTGAACCCGGACTCTGGGGTGGGGGAGACGTGTGCGGCTGCCCTTGCCCGGGCCCTCCTCGCCTCCGGTCGGGGCTCCAGCCGGGGTGGGGGAGGGGGAAGGTGGAGGCCGGCGTGGGGAGCGGGCCTCGGCCTCCCCAGCGAGGTGACTTTGCAGAACGCGCCTTGACGTTTGTCACAGCACACAGACACATGCACAGCCAAACTCACCAGCCAGGGCCGTTGTGTAGGGAGCGCGGCTACAGCGCACGGTTGTATCCAGACGGCCGGGTCGGCGTTGGGGGCGGGCAGGGCGTGCCGGGCCGGGGCCGCTGGCTCTTTGGCTTTGCCTCCGTCTCCCCCGGCCCCCGTAGCCCTTTCTGGGGCGATTTCAGACTCCAGCGATCATAGATCCTACTCCATTTCTCCTTTTTTCGTCTTCCATTGGCCAGGCCTTACTGGGTGATGGTAGTTGTCTGTTCAGGAAAATCCTGCTCCTGGGAGCTGGTGACAGGCGATAAGTCGTTTTTTGTCAGATCTCCTGTTTATCTTGGCAGGTGCAAAACAAGCTTCATCTAAAATGGCAGCCCCAACCCCCAAACCTTGCTGGGGCTTCTTTCTGTTGTCTTCAGGCCTGATGGCTCCTCAATTTGTGTCTCCAAGAATTTTAAGAATTTGGCCTCACTTTGGGAATGTAGGATCAGAGGATCCTGGAGTTAGAGGGACCGTAGAGGTCTTCTGCTTATTTTACAGACGAGGCAGCTGCAGCTGGAAAAGGTGGTGAGGTAGGGAGCGCTCCCTGTGTGCTGGGAGCTTTACACACTTCATTTGATCTCATAACCGCTCTGAGAGGTAGGTGCTTTCACCACCCTTATGTTACAGGTTGAGGAAGCAGAGGAGGACCTATGTTATGACTTGTTTAGGGTCACACAGTGACTGTCCCAGGCGGATTTCAATGCAGATCTTCTGTCTCCTGCCTTCAGCTCTATATCTACAGAGCCACCTAGCTGCCTCCCAGCCAGATTAGGATTTGAATCCAGGTCTTCCTGACAAAAAGCTTAACTTTCTCTCTTATTGAATAGCTTAACTGTATTAGGAGCGCCTTCTTTACTGTAATCATTTAAATCTTCAAATTATTAGATTTGCTAATCCAGAGGACCTGGCAGCATCTCAGAATAATTTTATGAAGATTGTCATTTTCTTTAGAGAGTGATTGATGGGGGACTAGAACTTTTTGGTTAAGTAGCAGAGATTCCCCAGTTCATTTCCTATGTCACTGTAAATTCTGTGTATTGTATGTAGCTCATATAGACCTAAAAGTACTAGAGTGGCATCATGTATGTTGGAAGGTATTGGAAAGGTAACAATAAAAAGTGACATCTTATTTGCTTTTGAAGGTTTACATATAATATCTCATTTAAGCTTCACAATAACTGTATGAAAAAAATGTAATTTTAGCAAACTGAGACTCAGAAACAAGACTTTTTGTCCTTGGTTACAAGCTCTTCTAACCCTGCTTTTTTCTTTTTTTTTTTTTAGGGCAGTTGGGGTTAAGTGACTTGCCTAAAATTACAGGGCTACTAGTGTTAGGTGTTTGAGGCCAGATTTGAACTCAGGTCCTCCTGACTCCAGGGCTGGTGCATTCACTGTGCCACCTAGCCACCCCTAACCCTGCTATTTCAAGTCCAGAGATTTCCCATTGCACTAATCTAATAGTGCTACAAATGTTTTCTGTTTTTCTTTTTAATTAGAGCATTCTTAATTTAATAAAGCTTAATATTAGTTACCCAGTCATGTGCTTTGAAATCTACTTAAGCCTGTTTGATTCCAGTTTCAAGAATTCTGAATTTATATAAATTAGAGAGGTAAACAAGCTTTTTATAAAATCACATTAAAATATCGTGTGTCTAAGGGGAACTAAAATGAACAGAAATTTACTTTTAAAAATATAAATGCTCTAATTTCAGTTTCCCCTAACGATGAAGATCAAATAAATGAAACAGCTGCTACTCCCTAGGATGACATTTTGAGAGACTAGTTAGTAAATTCTGTAGAAAAACTAATATATCTGTGGCAATTGAAAAATAAACAATTCTTTGTTGGTTTGATTATTCTTAATGATCTAAAATACTATATAGTATTATGATTTTTAAAAACCTGCTTTCTCCTAAGAGTTTTTCTCATTTACTCTTTCCTTCTCACCTTTATGAGTCCTCCCTCAAACAATATTTGTTATCTTCCACTACCATAATTTGCAAAAGTCTTAGAAGTTTCTGTGGTAAATACTGTGATGGATTCTGTGAGGGCAGTTTAATGCAGAGAAGAGTACTAGCGAAAGAGTCCATAGCTCTAGATTCTGATAAAGATCAGCAGCTCTCAAACTGCTTCATCTTAGGATTCCTTTCATTGGGCATTGGCTAACTAGCTGTGTGGACTTTGGGTAAATTACTTAAGCAGTCTGATTTTTAATTTTCTTCTTATTTTTCTTCTTGATTCAGAATTCTGTGCTATTGTGAATCAGTACAATTGTGTTTTCACTTGCAGTTAATGTAAAATGGGGAAAAGAAAAGTTTGATGGTGTGGAACTGAATACTGATGAACCTCCCATGGTATTCAAGGCTCAGCTGTTTGCACTGACTGGAGTCCAGCCTGCTAGACAGAAAGTTATGGTGAAAGGAGGCACTCTGAAGGTAAAAATCAAGAATACTTTTTTTTCCAATGCATAGTAAACAATTAGTGCTATTGGTTAACACTCAGAAACATTTCTTTGGTATTTATGGGTATTTGTTATACATTTCTGAATGTATATGTAAAATGTACAGTCTCCATTCTGGATTTATAGTGATGATGAACAGGATTCAGAATTATAGATAATCCCAAATATATCATACAAGCATTATTTTGTAATTTTAAAAAATTAAAACATATATGCATTTTATAGAAGAGTTATTTTAATGTGTTTTTTGCCTAATATTAAAATTAATTTACCTTTCCTGGACCAGCAGCATGGAGAAAAAGCAAGCAGTACTTTGCTAGATTTATGAACAGATCATATAAGACTTCCTCTATCATTCCATAGCATAACCCACCCATACCTTTTTATCCTTTGTGATTTGTTTCCATGTTCTTCCCTAAACACTTCATAGAAAACCAGTGTACCCAGAGAGCATTCTTTAGGTCTCTTAATATTTCATGTATACCAGTGCAATACTTGGGGACTGTAGTCAATATGTGCTATTTCTCCCTTTTACTACATGAACAGCTCCCCTCCTCCTCTAGTCATAAATATTTTTATGTCACTTCTTACTAACAAGTCATTGTTGGTAATATGCTGCAGCTTGTTTACGTGTTAGTTATGATATTTTAAGTATTTTAGAACATATATTTTATTCAGCATAAATGTTACATAAAATGGTACTTATTTCCCCCACTTTATTCTTCCTTCAAGGACTGCACATAAATTGCCATATGGTGCTTTTGGGCTGTTGGTTATCCATCTTTGCTTATTTGACTATAAATTACGTGGTGATAAGTAGAGGAGGTGATGATGTTTCAAGAAATTTGAAAGTAATGTTTAGAAATATGGTTCACTTCTTAAGTATATTAGGTGTAATGGAGGGGAACTCTGATACAAGATGAATAAAATCCTTTTTCTGCAAGGATTCTACAGTCTAGTTGGTGATTTATAACAATCTTATGAGCAAAGTAAAATTTTAAATCATTGCAAATAAAGGCAAGTTAACATAGAAAGCTGAGTATCTGAGCACATTTGGATATTAGAAGTTCAATTTTTTTTCATATTAAAAGCTGTAAAACTTGAGTGAATTGGTCTAAATGGAAGGATAATAATACATTTAAATTAGTTAAAAATTGAAACTTGTTTATTTGGGCCTTTGAGTTTATTGTGTATGGAGCTCTCAGTAAGAAATTCCTTCTATCAATGCATTTTGGCAGCTGTTCTGCAACCTCATAGTCCAAGTTGCTTTTGGGGTCTCTGAGAAGTTAAGAGACTTGCCTAGGGTCACATGGCCAGTACTTCTACTAAGTGTCAGAGAGAGAACTGGAACCCCTGACCATGAAGCTAATTCTATCCACTGTGCGTGACTTCATAATACATATAGGGACAACTAGATGGCTCATAGGTTACCTAGGTGGTACAGTGGATAGGAAGGCCTGGAGTCAGGAACTCAATTTCTGAGTTTAAATCTGGCCTCAGTTACTAGCGCTGTGACCTTGGGCAAGTCATTTAACTTTCGTTTGCCTTAAGCCACTGAAGAAGGACAGGGTAAACCACTCCAGTATCTTTTCCAAAAGTATTGGGTTGGAGACAAATGAACAACAGCTGTGTGCGTGTGAGTGAGTGAGAGAGAGAGAGAGAGAGAGAGAGAGAGAGAGAGAGAGAGAGAGAAAATGATAGAAATCCCAATAAATTCATGAACAGTTTCTACTTTTATTTCTGTTTTCAAACTGAAATTTCTACTTTAGAGCTAGAGGATATTCTTAGACGTTTGAAGAAAGTACAGTAGTAGGATGTAACATGCTGTAAACTTAGAACTTTTTAATGGCTAAATGGTTTCTATTGGGAATATAAGAGTTCAAGAAATAATTGAATATATTTTTTGATAATGGTGTATTTTTGAGGGAAAAGTTAGGGGAAGTTAGAAGTGTTGAGTGTAATATCTTAGATTAACTCATGTTTTCTGTATATTAGGTCCCTTTGTGTCAACACATATACTGACTAATTTTTTGATTAATGCTGTGAACATGTGAAAGTGTTCAGCTTCGTTCCCAGAGGTATACTTTTATACTTAAGAAATTCAAACATACTTCGGGGTTCCCAGAGGTATACTTTTATACTTAAGAAATTCAAACATACTTCGGGGTGGGGGAAAATCACACTTTTATTTGCTAGGTTCAAGGCAGAGTCTTTTAAATAGTTAGCTTTTGGGATAGTATATATAAGCACAATTCATTAAGTGCCAATTTTTATTTTCCCTGGTGATGCGAACCACTTAAGTAGTATGACCTCTGGACAATTTTCATTTAAAAATCTTATCTCTTGAGTTTTCTTAGCATCAGTACCCTGTATTCTTGGTGCTATTAGAAGTGTTGACTTCTGTATAAGGCAGCAGAAGAAGGGAGATATTTGTATTTGAGGAAGGAGTAGAGGAAAGGAGATGTTTGGATGAATAGAATGACATCTTGAGTTCTATAGGTTTTTGTGCTTCATTTTAGAAAATCTACTTGTTGTAGAATTAATAGTTAACAGTCAGACCAGGACTTAAGGAGTTGAAATTAGTGGATATTGTAATAGACACAGATACTTAAAATTAAAAGTAATTTTTTTCCTTTAAAACAGGATGATGATTGGGGAAACCTCAAGATAAAGAGTGTAAGTATTAATAAGATTTCATTTCTTTTTCTTTTTTTTGGAGGGGGGAAGGTAGGGCATTTGGGGTTAAGTGACTTGCCCAAAGTTACACAGCTAGTTGTTGTTTGTTTGTTTGTTTTTTTTGGTGTGTGTGTATTAAGTGTCTGAGGCTGGATTTGAACTCAGGTCCTCCTGACTCTAAGGCTGGTGCTCTATTCACTGTACCACCTAGGCACCCCAAGATTTCATTTCTTAAGGAAAGGCTAGTTCATTATTAATCAGATGATTGAGATACAGATATGGAAGAAACCATAAGGATCATTTAATCTAACCCCCATATTAAGAAACTGAGGTCAGAAAGGTTAAATAATTTGCCCAGTTACACTACTTAATGGCAAAGCCAAAATTAGAACCTAGTTTTCTGATTCTGATGTTTATTTATGTCTCTTCAGTTTAGTTTTCTTAGAAAAAAAAGGCACAGAAGAACTAATGGAAAAAAATAGTAAAATGAATTTGTCAGAATTTCTGTTGTATTTTGTTTTATCCTTATAAGAGAAAAAAGGTCACTTAAAGGTAAAGTGTTACTATAGAGTTGATGGATTTCTAATATGCACACAGTCCATGTTATTTCCTTTTAATTACGCTAACTAATCAGTTTCCTGGAATGTTAGAGATCCTTGCTATGTGTGTATAGAAGCCACTTAGAGTAACCTACTAGCAGTTCTGACAAATTTGTTAAAAAGGAGAAACAAATGTAAGAAACTGTAATATAGTTGGAAGTTTTAAAGGTTGATAATTAGACACATGTCTAATTATCTTTGAATTCATTTTAAAGAATAATGGTGTCAGATATTGAGTGTTGTTTCCTGATTACTGGTTTCATTTATCATCTCCATCCGGTTGACTTTCATTATGCCACCCCTGCCTTCTCCCTTGAGCTCTAATCTGGCATTATCACTTGGCTATTGGACGTACGATGTCCCAGAAGCATTTCCAGCTCAATATGTCCAAAATAGAACTCGTCTTTGACTGTAGCCTCCTCTGCTGGATTTCTGTTACTGTAAAGGGCACCATCATCTTTCCAATCACCAAGTACAAAAATTTTGGTGGTGTTTTTCCTGTTTCACTCATACTCCATGACTACTCAATTGCCAAATCTTTTTTTTTTTTTTTTTTTGTATTTCCACAACATCTCTTGTATAGATGTTGTATAGATCTCCTCTCCACTCAAGCATTCAACAGTCTAGTTCGGGCCATTTCACCTGAATTATTCCATTGACCTTCTAATTCATATCTTTATGTCATTGTTGACACTTAAGTCCATCCTTTGCACTGCCACTAGTGATTTTCTGAAAGTCCAGAATTGGCCATTTCGCTCTCCCAGTGGAGAGTGGCTCCTTGTTACCTTTTGGGTTGATTATAAATTCCTCTTTGACATTTGCAGCTCTTCACAAGCTGACCCCTTCTTACCTTTTCAGTCTTATTATACTTATTTTCTTACATTTTCTGATCTACTCATATTGGCACTGTTTAAACACTCAGTGCTCAATTCCCTGTCTGCATGCTTTTCTTCCTACTGCCGTGCACTTTCTCCTCATCTCCACTTCTTGGAATCCCTAGTTTCCTTTGGGACTCTGCCCAAACACCAGTTTTTCCATGAAGTTTTTCCTCGTCCCTTCGGGCACCTTCTCCCAGTGGCTGGGTGTATAAATTCTGACATGCTTGTTTTAAAATGAAAAAATTAAAGCCAGTTGTTACTTTGGGTGCATCTTATAGAGTCATTTTATGCTCTGTTAGACTTGTGAGCTGTACATGTTTTCTCCCTCAATAGAATATAAACTCTTTGAGAAGCAGTTTCATTTTTGTCTTTGTATCCCCAGTATCTGTCTAGCATGGTGTCTGGTACATAGTAGGCACTTCATAAATGTTTATTGTTTGATTGACTATAATGGGAAAGTAGGTTTAGAAGGTTTTCAGTCTTTAATAAGGAGGGTTTAAAACTTTAAAGCCTTTCTTTAGAAATGGTAGAGTGTTTATTATTTTTAGAATTCTAAAGGTGAGATCCTCTTTATTCACTTAAACTTAAACGTAAGACTATATTTTAAGGGATATGAATATTACTTACCAGGCCATTGTCATAACCTTTAATTTGAGATAATTGTAATAATTTTTATATGGCAATAAATTGCCTATTTTCCAATTAATGCTTTTATATTAGAACTGAGATATAGATGATCTCTATGGCATCATTGGTTGGACCATTTTAGGAGTATTTGAAGGTGTTTTCAGAAGCTGAACTATAAAGTCAAAAAAGTTTTTAAAAAGCATGATGTTTTGGCATATGACACAACTTTATGAGTGACACTTGATAAAATAACTAGTTAACCCAGATAAGTGTCTTTCGAATGAAGAGCAGGTCATTCTATCCATATGTGAATTATAGCAAGATTTTAAAAACAAATAACATTCTAGAATTCTGTTTCTAAAAAAAATGTCTTAGTATTTAACCACTGCAAGTGGCCTGCTGAGTATGTGTGGAGGTGCATACTTTGAGTAGGCCTGGTTAGTTAGATTTTATTTATTTATTTTTTCATATTTAAGTTTTATTGTTGTCTTTTATTTTTACAGGGGTCATTTTTTAAACAGACTGTTCCCACATTGAACCCTATCATGTAACAGGAAAAACCCAACAGACGTAGGGATTGGTTGTCTCAGAGAGGATAATAATACATTCCATATGTATGCCCTCCCCCACTCTTTACTTGAGAAGTGAGGTGTGTTTCATCAACAGTTTTTTAGAACCCTGTTTTGTCATTGGAATTAATCCTGCATCCAGTTGCCCTTTTTAAAAAGCATTGTTTTGTGTTCTAATTAGCTTACTTTTAGGAAAAAAAACTTTTCTATGAGTTACTGTCTGTCTACAATATTCTTTTTTTGCCCTTATTTAAGGAGTTTCAAATAAAGAATATTACTGTTTTTACATATTAGTTATTTTTCTTAAGAGTATGGAAACCTGGGCCATTCCATGTGGCTTCTAGCAGTACTGATTGAGGAACTATCTAGTTGTAAATTCTTTAATTTGGTGCACTAGTTGTTTTTCATCTCTTCTCTTTTTAAAAATTTTTATTGATATCTTTTATTTTTATAGCACCTTTCCCTTCTCCCCACCTCAGAGAGCCATCCCTTAAAACAAAGAATAAAAAAGAAGAAAAAATAAGCAGTTAAGCAAAACTAACCAACACATCAACCAAGTCCGGCATTATATGCAGTGTTACACACCCATAGTCTCCCACCCCTGCAGTAAGTTTTACTAGACAATAGTTACAAGTGTTATATAGTACAGAAATATTTCTCACCTGGCAAATTGTAACATGCTGTTTTATTTTGATTGACATAACTTGATAGATAAGTACCTTATTTTTTTATGTCACAGATTGTACTAAACAGATATAAGAGTTGGGGAAATTTATGGTTCCATATTTATGTTTTAATGGTTGGGGTCTGATTGAGAAATGAGCAAAATAATTTCTTCAGGTTTTCATGCATTAGGAAAAATGACACTGTTTACCTTACTATGTATTTTCCATTTGAGTTATCTATAGTAGCTTGACTGTTAATACATATTTTAAGACACTTATGAAGAATTAAAATCACTATTTTGAAATTTTTTAATTTGCATAAGCCTGTGTGAAAGTCAATTTAGAAGGCCTTTAGTAGCCATGTTCAATCAAGAAGGTTTATATTTGAGTTCATTTCTGTTCTCAAGAGAAGTAACAGCTGTTTTGGTCTTCATTTCCTGTGTACATGTTTAATTGGACAGCATCATATATCCTACAACCTGCAAAGGCCCCTAGTGTGACTGAGAAATGATTATGGATCTTTTATATGCATTATAAGTGCACTAGCGTAGTGAAGAAAAAAATGCATTTCTAACACATATTGTATAATTTGATAATTAATCCTCATTCTTACTGGTTTATAACCTAAGAGAAAATACTGTACCAACTTATTGATAATAGTGTAGTTTTGGATACATGATGATATTGATCTAGATATACAAATTATGCTGAGACTAGAAATGAACATGCTTTGGGCAATAGGAAGCATTTGAAGAGTTATTTCTGAACGTAGACATTTAAAGTGAAACTCAGTTCAAAATTAGTTTGTACTGCAGAGAAGGTTCTAAGGAAAACAATATCTAGATGGATAAAGAGTGTAAAAGGAAGAATAATGGATTAAGCCTAATGCCATCTGGACACATTCCCTTGAATATATGTCAAGTTTTGTTTAATTTTAAATTTATAGAAGCAAATGATTCCATGTCTTTCAGCATTTTCCCTTTTCACAGTGTTATCTTTTGTTGTATTATTTTGTCTATCTTGGGATTTCTAAAATTCTAGGTTTATCATAGTGTCTTTGCCAGAATCTCTGCTTTCTTAAGTTTATGAACTTAATCTTATTGTGTATTTTTTTTTCTTTTAGGGAGGTTTTTTTATTCTTTTAAAATAATTATATAAAGTAATATGGGAGATACTTCTTCCAAAAATAGCTATTTTTGTTTAGGGTATGCTTATCTCTGGTGTAATGGTAATATTTTTAACTTAAAGTACTTCAGATACTTATGTGGAAGAAAATTCTGTTCTTTGCATTTTAATTACATGCCTATCAGAAACGATTTTTATTAATTTAGATCTTTGTTATTAGTTGTTTCAATCGTATCCAACTGTTAATGGGATTTTCTTGGCAAAGATGCTGGAGTGGTTTGCCATTTCCTTCCTATAGCTCATTTGACAGATGAGTAAATTGAGGCAAATTGGGTTAAGTGACTTGCCCAGGTTCACACAGCTAGTAAGTTTCTGAGGCCAAATTTGAACTCAGGAAGATGAGTTTTCCTGACTCTAGACCTCGAATTCTATCCACTGAGCCACCTACCTGCCTCATTACTTAACACTTTGTCAAACAGGACAATAGTCTTGTCACAGTCACATTAACTTTCTGCTCACGCTGGAGAATCATTTTTCTAAAGCCATTCAATAACTTCTCAACCATTGCCTTCATATGTTCTTATGTCCTGCTGTTCAGAAGCAAAACCAGAAAATACTTCTATTAATCTAAGTTTAAAAACTTTTTTTAATCTTTTAGCTTCATCATGGTCCTTATCTCTTCAGGGAGGAGTTCTTACTAGACAAATCTGGACAGTGGGTATAGGAGTAGGTTTAAAACTGGTTAGGCCTTTGGCAGGTAAGTGGTGCAATGGATAGAGTGCCAGGCCTGGAGTCAGGTGGATCTGAGTTCAAATCTAGTCTCAGACACTTATTAGCTTCATCATGTTGGGCAGTTCACTTAACTCTGTTTCACTTAGTTCCCTCATCTGTAAAATGAGCTGGAGAAAGAAATGACGAATCACTCTACTATCTTTGCCAAGAAAACTCCAAGTGGGATTAGGAAAAGTTGGACTGACTGAAAACAATTGAATGACAACTAGGCCTTTGATGAAGCAGGAAAAGGATTTAGTGCTGGCTATTGTTTTGAGAATTCTTAGTAGGGTATTCAAGATGGTGGATTAGCAGGAAGAAGTATAGCCTAGCTTACCTACCACACTTCTTCCACAGAGATCTAGAAGACACTTGGAACGGAATTCTGACCAGGAAATTGAAGAAAAAATCACAGTGAATCATTTTAACCTCATCACGGTTGCTTAGAGAGACAGAATCCTGGGGATGGGGTCTGACCAGGAGCATTCTGTATACAGAGCACTCTAGCACCCTGGGCCTGAGAGAGGACCAAGACTGGGCTCTAACACAGGGTACAGGAATGGGTCTTATCTGGCAACTCTGTCATCTACTACCCAGTTTGTGGTCTTAGGTCCAGGGTAGACTGAGGAGGGAACCTGAGTGAGAAATGAGTTCAGAAGCAAATAAAAATTGTGGCTCTGATCCTAAAAGCAGGGCAGGGACTCACTTCTATTTTCCAGCTCAAGTGAAAGCCTGTAGTGGAACAATCAGGCTGGCCTGTAATTCAGTTGCTTTGAACCTGCAGAGCTTCCCAGTAGTTGTTGAGTTGAGCAACCAGGTACAAGCCAATAGACATAAATCTGGGTCAGGAATTTACAGAGCTTAGACCAGGAGGGCAGTGAGCAGACTTTGGTGAAAGCAAACAGAAAGATGAAAGAGGACAGAGGATAGAAGCCCAGTCCAGATGGTTCCCCCAGAGTGCACAGAGCTCAGCTCTGACATGAAAGTCAAACTTAAGAAATGGGTTGGAAGAATGAGCAAACAAAAAAAGAATCACACCATAAAGAATATCATGGTAATAGGAAAGCTCAAGATATATACGTAGAAGAAAATGATTCAAAAAACATTTACAGGCTTCATCTCAAAAAAAAAAAAAAGCAGACTTGGACATAAGTCCAACCAGAATTCCTAGAAGAGATAAAGCAAGAATTTTTTTTTTTTTAAAGATTAAAAAAAAGATGATGTTAAAAACTAAATGAGAGTGGTAGAGGAAAAAAAATGGGAAATGACAACTCTGGAAAACAGGAAGAGAATTAACAGCTATTAATTTTGCATCTGTTTTGCAATAGGTACAAAAGGTATGCAAGAAAAATAGGTACACAAGAAAGTAACGCCCTACCCCCATGAAACATCAAGAAATATTAAAACAAAATCAAAAGACTAAAAAAAATAGAAGGAAATGTAAGGTACAGCAAAAACGGATGACCTAGAAAACAGATTAAGGAAGATAATTTAAGAATCATTTACTACCTCAAAGCTGTGACCAGAAAAAGAACAGAGCTACACTGTATATCAAGAAACTGCCAAAGAAAACTGCCTAGCAGGTTTATCAGGTGATATTTGAAAGGGCAAACTGAGGCAAGTCTCACATAGCATTTATTAGCAGGGGCATGCTGCTTGTCAATAAATGGTCTGTGACCTACTTCCGTTTATGCAAAAGACTGAGCAAAAAGACAATTACCTTTTTATAGGTTTCGAAGTGTATAGAAAAAGAAGAGTAGAAAGATAGCAGGGTTGAGAAGAACATCATTGGTTACACAACTGAGGTGCAGGGAACAATATAATTGATAATGAGGGCTAGCAATGGCTTTTCCCTTCCCTCTTGAGACTAAAGTGATCATTGAGTCCAAGTGCAAGACAGTGCGACAGACTTTTGGACAGCAAACCAAACATCCTTGAAGGATAGCTTGGTGGTGTAAAGATATTAAACCCAACTCCCTTCTGTTCACAAGCTTCCCCCAGGGTCACTTAAATTTAAATTTAGGCAAGAATAGATCAGTGATTGGCAAGCAAGCTGGATTTTTAAACTTGACCCATTACAGAGCAGGCGAATTACAAATTAGGTTCAGAGATAAGAGAACCATAACTTAAAGCAGTTACAGGATAAAAGCAATTAATTGTAAATAGGATCAATAAGAAAATGATACAGGATCGATCTTAATCTCAAGGGTAAAGTATAAATAGAAAGAATCTATTCATTATCTTCTTAAAGAAACCCCCAAATAAAAACTATTTAGGAATGCTATAGCCAAAATTCAGAGCTCCCTTGGTCAAAGAAAAAAAAGTTAAAGCATCCATAAAGAAAATTTCAAGTACCGAAGAATCATAGTCAGGTTCATATAAGATTTAGCAGCCACCATAATAAAGGAGTGGAAAGTTTAGAATATGATATTCCAGAAGGCAAACTGATTCATGCTTACAACCAAGCATAATTTTACCTAGTAATCTTAAGAGAATTGATAGTAAATGCAACTGTTATGTTTTTCATTCAGATAGATTGATAATTAAGTGGGCCAGACACTGTGCCAAGTGCTGATGTTATAAGTACAAGAAAATGAGATGACCCTTAGACTAAAGAGCTTATGTTATGATGGGGGAAGACATCCAATCAAGGGGAGTTGAAAAAGTGGGCAGAGGATGGGTCCCTGTACTGCTGAGGAGGTGGAGCAGTCTGAAGAGTGAGTGAACTGGGCTTAAAAAAGTAAGCATAACTGGGATTCCCCAGAAATTATCCTGGTCAGGAACTCACCAATCAAGAAACTAGACCCCAAGATTGAGTCAGTACTAAGAAATACGTTTCTTATTTTCAAAAAGGGGAGGCTAAATGTATTTCTACACTTGTAAAAACGAGAAAAAGTAAAATGAATGAAAGCATTTATTAAGTCCATTCTGTGCACTAAAACCTGAATATGTTGATTATGCTAAACCTTAGGGATATGAATATGAAAGCACTGAGTGATAGTCCTTGCCCTCATCTACCTAAAACCATTTAATTTAAGAGACCACTTCTGGGAGCTAGGGAGCAGTATTTTGGTTTGGAAATTTATAGAGATGAAGAATTAGGGTCATAGTGATGTGGACTGATTTGATTGTGGTTGTAGAACTGGGAGTAGTAAATCAGTAGGAGATGGTGAAAGGTAGCTAATTGAATATATCCTGGGGTAAACTTGACTGGAGCTGGCTTACATATATTGGGAGTTGAAGAGGTTAAGTCATCCAGGAGATAGATATAGGAGGAGTGAAGGACTGTGATTTGATTTATATACAAGACCTATACTGGTCAGTACTTTCTCTCTAATTTATAATCTTAGTTGCTTAAAGCAGAGGTCACAATAACAGGCTTGTGGGTCTGCCACCTGTTAACATTTTTAAACAGTTGAAAAAAAAATCAAAAGAATGATATTTTGTGATATAAAAATTATTATATTTAGATTTATGCCCATAAATAAAGTCTTTATTGGAACACTGTCATTCTGATTCATTAATGCATTGTCTATAATTCTAAGAGTTGAGTAGTTGAGACAGAGACCATATGTGGCACTCTCATTGTTTCACACTGCTGCATTGAGCTCTGCAAATCACTGTGACACCAAACTATCAAGTGCCTACAGTTATCACTGCAAGATGGAATTTTAATTTAATTACCAGTGTATACCCATCATATCAAAACAAGAAAAGAGGAAGGTGGACTTTGTCATGCTTTTAGGTACAGTGGTATATGGCAAAATACTGTGTTTATTATATAGTGATACTATAGCTATGCTAAAAGCATACTATATTCATTGACATTATCAGACTAAGCACTTATCACAATATTCCCAACCACATGAAAACAAGTCAGAAAAATTAGAAAATTTAAAATGGAATATTCTCATCACAATAGAATTACTTGGCAGATTTTTTAAAAAATGGGCCTGCAACCAAGTAAGTTTCTGATTGGCTTATTTGTTAAGCAAGGAAATCCCATTTACTGATCATGGGTTAAGTTGTGTTTGATTGCAGCAGTAAAAGAGGTATGTCCAGATAAAATAAACTTTTTAAGACTGTTAACCATTGACTCAATTAAAATCATATGTTCATGAATTGGTACCAGTATTTGGCAGTACCTAGCTGTGTGAAAAGACATTTATTTTCAAAAGATGGAATATGTAAAAATTTCATTATACATCAGTAATAACTGACAAACAGTTGTGATTGATTTTGGTGATAGGGAACACTAACTTTGAAAGCCAATTAGGCAAAATGTTACCTCCCCCAAATTCCATTCTTTTCATTTAGACTGGTATTACAAAAAATTGTACTGGAGTATATTTAAAATTTCCTCAGTAAAAAAATTGAGTCATTTTGTTTTCTCATTATATACCTACACAGTAGCCTTGATTTTGCCTCTTGGCTCACAAAGCCTAAAATATTTATTATCTGGCCCTTTACAGAAAATGTTTGCTGACCCAGGCCTAGAGCACTGAGATGTTAAGTGGCTCAGGGTTACACATAACCCTATGTGTCAGAGGCAGCACTTGAATCCAGGTCTTCTTGGCTCCAAGGTCGGCTCTCTATCCATTATGGTACTTTGCCTTTCACTTAGTGAAACTTAAGGAATAAAAGTAGGGAGAGAAATGGGGAGATTTTGACACTTTGGTTTATGTCTGTCTTGTATTTATTGGTCCCTGTCCAGCTATAGATGTCTTCATTAGTAGAAGGGTATAGTAGTTGCTCCAGTGTGCCCATCCTAATTTGGCCATAAACATATTTTAACAAAAATTGTGAGTGATAGTGAGGAAAGAAAATAAAGACATGGATCAAGGAGTAGTTGGAATTTTGTGGCATTTATGGAGAAAATTAAACTTAATTATGTATCAAAAAAATTGCCACCCAAATAGGTATTTTTTGACACATTCACATATATATTTCATAGGATTATACATTTAGAGCTGAAAGGTATCTTAGAGATCATTTAGTCCCATCTCTTTCATTTGACTGCTGATAGGCACCAATTCTCTTACCCTACTCTGAGGACAGAAGGGTTTAGGGTAATATAGCATGGCTGGGATTTGAATTCCCTCCCTCTGACTATTCTCTAGCAATTTATTACGCTACTCTTATTATTTCACAGGGGAAAACAGTGATAGCATTAAAACTTTTCATAGAACACACATTCACAATATGTAGAGAACCCTTAAATACATACTGTTAGGTACCAACAGACAAATTTAGGCAGAGACTAAAACTAACTTAAATATCTGCACCTGTACTGCTTCTGTGCCATCTTTCAAAAATTGATTTCCTGGTATAAAAATAATGGCATGAAGAATGGTTTTTAATATTGAAAAATCATCTTATAACTCACGAGATATTTTATTTCTATTTTTTTTCCTATTTTTATTCCCTTTCATCTCCTTTTACTTATCATCCCTTGACTCTATTTCCAATTTGTTGTTTCATTGAATTCTGGTTTTAGGTTTCACTATTTCGCAGAAGTTTACTTCTTTCACTTGATCTACTTAAAATAAATATCAAAATTGGGGGTATTAATGTTTTGGGGGTATATGAGTTTTTCTACTGTGGTATGGAATGTTTGGCTATTTATTGAATAGAAACATGCCCATAAAGTTTAGGAACCATATGTCAGAATTCCATAGACAGGTACTTAGTCTTTATAAAGATTCTCGTGTGATCAACCTGATGTTTTTAATTATTAGAATGCAGTTTGTGACTTCGAAGGAAATGATTTTCACTAAAACATGGAAATAATTCTTATATTGCTAAAATTTAGGCTTCCGTAGAAGTGATCTGCTAGTCTTATAGAAGTTGAATTATTAGCTACAGAAAATGATAGTATTTAATAATGATCATTTAAAGAACTCTCTGAAACCAGTGATTGCATCATTATTATTATTTATATTATCATTATTATTTTGTAAACAGGGAATGACTCTATTAATGATGGGATCAGCAGATGCTCTGCCTGAGGAACCTGTAGCTAGAACAGTTTTCGTAGAAGACATGACGGAAGAACAGCTAGCATCTGCTGTAAGACATTTCAGATTTTATAATCTATTTGGATCACTATTTGATCAACAGACATTTATTAAAATGAGTTTCAGAAAAATGACTTTTGACAGTTTTTGAAGTTCTGCTTGGATCTAATAGTTAACGGTCAGTATGTGTGTATTCAACAATCCATAGGATTTTATTGCTTGTAAATTTGGCTTAAGCAAGACCTAGAGTTGCCAGGTGCTTTCTGAGTTTAATCTGTTTCTCAATTCCACACCTTTTGGTAATTTTACATTTTACATCTTTACTAAACTAGTTCAGATTTATAATTTAAATATTTCTATCCAAAGTTTGAAGTTTAATTAACTGACAATTTTTCCTATAAGCATATGTGTATTTGCTATATTTTTAAGATATAATCTATTATGTTGAAAGTGTTAAAATAAAAATTAATCTCAGTTCAAACATTGTGTTTTTGATGCCTGCCAGACATACACATTTATCACTACCTAACTTTTTATGTTTTGCTTTTTACTTTTTGAGTTTGTTTTCTGTTATTTTATCCTCAGAATAACCATATAAGACAGGTAATATATTAGGAAATTGAGGCACAGAGATTTTAATAGGCTTTAGGCCATACATCTAGGTAAGGGTAAAGTTGTGACTAGAACCTTAGGTTTTCTGACTCACCTTCTATCAGACCATACCACATTCAAGACTTGTACTCTGACATGTTTCAGAAAAGTGGAGTATTGGTACAAGATGTGATTATGTGGAGAATGTATTCTGATAAATTCAGCTATAAATTGAATTTTTAAAAAAGCTTAGCTTATCTTTCTTCCAATTTGTGTTATGAAATTAGAGAGATAAAGGGAATAAAACTGTATGCTAGAAGTGCTGTTGAATTTCAAAATTTAGGCTATGCCTCTTCATTGCTCCTGGTATTCCTGGGAACATGGCATATTTTTCTATGTTTGTTTCTATATACTTAGATCCTAGAGCTGATCACCTTTTCATTTTGTCTGAATAGTTCCCAAATCTAATAGAACTGGAATGCATTATCCAGAGATATTATTAGAGGCTAACATCTAACACATAATAAAGTTGTGGTCCAGAAATCTGTTAGATGTGAGTTTTCTGGTTCTTTATAACAAGTGAGGACCTAGTTAATCAAATTTATAATTTCTATAGCATGTAAAATGGGCTTGATTTAAAATGGAGTATGATATATTTGATTGGTCTTTACCTCAGGCTGTGCGATGATAATTTTAGATACTGCTCACGAAATTAATGCTTGTTTCATCAGATGGAATTGCCATGTGGATTGACAAATCTTGGTAACACTTGTTACATGAATGCTACAGTTCAGTGTATCCGCTCTGTGCCAGAACTCAAAGATGCCCTTAAAAGGTAAGGTTAAAGTTAAAAGTATAATTTTAAAAACAAATATTCCTATCGTATTGTTAGGAATACAATTGATACCGAAATTTGGGTAACAAAAGAAGTTTATTGAGGAGAAGTTGAGGAATTGAACACCTCTGGCCCTACTTCGGGAAGAGGGAGTGCTGAATATAGAAGCAAGAGAAGCTTCATAACATTAGTCCGGCACAGGTACCTCCCTTCAGAGAATGGATTGATCCATTCTCTTCAGGGTTACAATCTTCCTTATACACTTATTACATATTTCTCCTAAGCATGACCAGTGCTCCCTTCATCATACATTATCATGCATTCCATGTTCTATTAATAAGGCTCTAATTCTCTGTGTATCACATCATATACATGAGTTTTATTAAGCATGCGGGATAGTAATTTTGGGCTACTCAGTCATTAACCCCTACCGGTTTAAACTGGATCAGTCCTTATCGTAGTCTGAGGGTCTCTCAAGGCCACTCTCTGCCTTCTGATTGGTTGGGCCCATCTGCTGTCTGCTAACTTCCTTTTTCAGTCTCACTTCAGTAATTTCTACCAGTTCTGTGGAAACTTATCTCTTTGCTATCTTTCACAATATAAACAAAATTGATATTCATCTTCTTGGAACATGTGAAATATTTAATAAGTGAGGATCAGCATTTCCATCAGTTAGACTGCTTTGAGTAAAGCTACACAGTTTTAAAATACTCATTTTTTCCCCCTCTCAATTTAGCTTACCTTTGACTCCCTAAATTATAAATTCTAAAAATAATGTACAGTGCTTGGGGATAGACTAGCATTATGTTTTATGAAGTCTTGTATAGTATTCTATTACAGTCGAACTGAGAAGAATGAAAGAAAAAAGAATTGTGCAGAAACTTGCCCATTAGTGTGAAATTCTCACCTTCTAAGGCAAAAAATAAATTTTTGCATGGTCATTTATTTTATTCATTGCTGCATGATAGGGCTAGGGACAAGACTGGAAATACTGAACGCATTATCATTATTCATATTTTCATATTCCTTGGTTTGAGTAAGACTTACCTCTCCCTAACTGGACTTTTGCAAAGACCTTTATTTGTCAACAATATTTGGTTGGGAAAATGTATATAGCTCAGACATATAGTCATCAATGCATTTATTTGTTATTTGACTTAGCATGCTAATAAAATACGTTGCTCAGCCCTTGAAAATAGTTTGATATTCAGTGAATTTTAAAGGGGGGAAGTAAGTGAGTGATGAGACATGCCTTTAAAAAGATAAGAGAACAGGAAAGGGGAGGAAAGAATAAAATAGTAATAGTTTACCTTAATTGTTGTATGTCATCTTCACTGAATCCCTAACAGTCTTTTGAGGATGTTGGAGAGAGGGCCATATACTGATTGTGGGGTAGAAGAAAGAAAATAGGTTGAAGAGAAATATGTGCAGGATATGCACATATTTTTGGCCAAAATAGCTGTACACATGGGAGAGGCAATTTAGAAAATTATAATTTGCTGTGAAATATATTAGGGATGTCTTCCTTTAAGATTGGTAGTCCTGGCCTTAAGATGTAAAGACAAGAAAATAAAGATTTCTCTACGTTAAGTTGCATAAGAAAAAAAAATGCAGGCCTCTTTAATGTGAATATTTGAATTAGGGTGATAAGTATACTTGCCCAATATAGAACCATTCCAGCATATGCTTTTCCCTTTCTCTTTGGTTAGCATTTTCATGATAAAATATCATTGCTCATTTTGCTGCTTGGAAACTTGAGACTAAAGTTAAGGCTTTTCAGTTAGTTTCTAAAATTAATTTATTTATGCCAGATATTGACAGAAGGTGATTTTCTATATAATTCTACTAGTTTTTGATATCTAAATATGTGGTTACAGGTGGCCAGAAAATAGAACACAGTGATTCCCTCAATTTCTTTCTTTTTTTTTTTTTTTGTCTTTAATGATTCCTAGATGGTACTGGTCATAATACATAAGTATACATGATATGTGATACACGATAAGCATATCTTGAGATATATGCACACACACATACACATGTATGTATATTTTATGTATATATATATTTTTTTTTTTCTTCCCCCCCCCCCAGTCTTGGGGGAAGAGGGAAACTTCACATCGCTCTGCAGATATTTTAGGTCATATATATTAAGTTTAATAATACTGTGTGCCATAACCAAAATATTCATAGTGACTAGTCCAAGTTAAGCTTATGCTGAAAAAGCCCACAATGTGTTGCTAGGGCTGTACTCTTGACCTTTCTAGCTTGGTAATTCAGCCAGAACTTGTGCTTTTACTAGTATGACCTTTGAGAACAAAGAGTCACCACTTCCATACCAAAATGAAGTCATGTTGGTAGATCCTCTGTGGAGGATTTTTGAAAGGAACTAGGAAAGAAGTACTTAGAATAGGAAGACTGAGATTGTACACTTATTGAACTATTAAGTCTATACTAATAAGCAACTCTTGAGTGCTGGGTATTTTTTACTTCAAGCAGTATTACCTTCTAATGGTCTCAGAGGACAGATAGATTTGAAAGAAACTAAATATTTTTAATTTCATAAAATTTTTAGGTGTGTCTTTGTCTTGAGGTGGGAGGAAAAAAGGAACTATTATAGTTCTCATCTGTCTTTTTCTTCCACATTCTTATTTACACAGTGTTTTGGAGGGTAATGAGGCAAGAAAGGAAGAAGAGAGAAAAAAGAAAGGAGGGAGACCCAAGGGGGGGAGGGTGGAGTAGCATAGCTAAATTGCCATAATTTTGATGAATTGATCTTCATTGTGAATGATGGCACAGATTTAAAGACTGCTGTTGTTTGTGTTATTTAATGCTTGTCTTAAATATCTCCACAGGTATGCGGGTGCCTTGCGAGCTTCAGGGGAAATGGCTTCAGCACAGTATATCACTGCAGGTTAGTCTGAGGCATGTTGTAATGGAGGATTTCTTTGAATACTTTCTACCTTTCCTGTACTTAGCCTGGTGACAGCCACAAAACAGTGCTCAACAAATATCTGGTTTGTTTACCTAATTATGTTGACAGATGAGATACTAGAGTTGCTGTACTAGATGATACTTAGTTTTTAAAAGTCATTCAGATTATAGTGATCAGAAGTATGTTGCGTAGTTCCTTAGACCAGTGTTTTCTGTATTTAAATGAGTTTTCTTTTGGCAAGAAATGAAGTGGCATTTTGGTTTAATTATATTTTGGGAATAAAGCATGATAGTAATTCAGTGCTTAGAATAATTTTCTTAGATTTGAGAAACTCTAGATTAGAGTCTTCAGACACCAGGGGCTTTCTCATGGAAGTCCTCCACTTGTTGACATGACACAGAGCCCTGCAGGCTACATGTGTCAGAACTCATCTTTTCCCTCCTTTCTGTCAAGGACACCACTGTCCTTCCAGTCATCCAGGGTTGTAACCTTGCTCCTCACGTTCACCCTAGTCCATTAAAAAATTTATTTTTTCCTACCCAAATGGCATCTGTTGGGTGTCTGCCTCACACTGCTACCATTCTAGTTCAGGCCTTCACCATCACTTGTCTGAATTGTTCCAATAGTCTTCTAATTCAGCCTCCCTTAAGATTCCTCCCAATTCCAATCCATGATCCACATAGCTACCAAGATGATTTTACTAATGCACTTAGTTCTTTAATGCTCAGTTCAAATCCTGAACTACAGCATATGATCTATAGGAAGTCTTTCCTGGTTCCCCTAGGTACTAATGGCTTCCCTCCTGAGCTCCTCTTCCATCTGTACTGTACTTACACGTACCTAGTTATTTACATGTCTCTTCTATCAGAATGTGAGCTACTTGAGGGCAGGGACTGTTTATTTCTTTATATCCCCAGCACTTGCCAGCATAGGATTTAATCAGTGTATTTTGATTGGTTACTTTTTGCTGAACAGGACTTAAGTTCAGGAGGTAGTTCTGTTCTAGAATTAAAGAAGTTGATATGTATGTTCAAATGTCTGTATGTAGACACATATTTGTGCATGTGTGTCCAGATAGTTCTCATTTATGTTAAGTGGAGTATTCTTTGAACTCACCTTCCCCTTGAGGAGATCAGCAGGGTCCCAACCCCTCTGCAGCTCTGTGCACCTGAAGCCAGATTGTCTTCAATGTTTTGGGTCTGTGTAGCTGGATGGGGCTTCAGTGCCTGGAGCAGAGGACCTCTGGCTCAGAGCTGCAGTAGTGCTGGTGCTGCAACCCTGGCTTCAGCCACTCTCCCTGCCTTGAACTCCAAATGGTGTTCTGCTGCTTACCAGAAGGGAGTCAAATTTACCTAATTCGAATTTACAGAAAGTGAGAGCTGCCCGTGCTTGTTATATTTGTATTAACAATGCAATATTCACTATGCCTATGGCAATTATAAATAGGCTTATGTGGTTATTAATCACAAAATATATCAGGCTCTCTATATGGGGGATAAAGCCAGAGAATTTATTAAAATACCAAATAACCGAGTCCCAAAACCAGAAAGTCAAAGCCATCAGGGTAGTTATGAAATTGGCACAAGTAGTTAACATAGTAAACAACCACATTCTTAAGCCTTCAAAACAGAACAGGCTACTTCAGGCAAAGGTCCTTCTCTCCCGACTCTCAGCAACTGCTCAGCGTCCAGGAAGCGTGCTCACAACAGCTCCGGCCCCCCGCAGTTCCAGTTCCTGGCAGCCCCCAACAAGAGTCCTTAGCAGAAATTCTGGCTGGCTTAAAAAGAGGTTTGTTGCTGTGGCCACCAACAGTCCCCAACGGAACTCTTAACTCTTCTTCTGCTTCCTCTTGCCCCTCCCCTTCCTGCTATGTCAGCAAGTCCAATGGGGCATGGAAGATCTTTAAATCCCATAACCCTTACGATATTAAATAGCTATATTTGTAAATGATCTGAGTTAGAAAGCAAGATTCTGATCACAATAATTTTAGTTTACTCCTGTTTTCTACATTCCTAAGAGAATATTTTCTTTGTTTTTAAGCCCTTAGAGATTTGTTTGATTCCATGGACAAAACTTCCTCCAGTATCCCACCTATTATTCTACTGCAGTTTTTGCATATGGCTTTCCCACAGTTTGCAGAGAAGGGTGATCAAGGACAATATCTTCAACAGGTAATTAGTGTAAGGCTGTTGTGGTTTTCAGTTAGTACTGAAAAACAACAGGGAGATGTCTGGATATTTTTCATGTTATTTGAGTATGTTTGGTAAATATGAGAAGACCTAACATAATTCAGAAAGTTATCTCTGGCTTTTTTCTTTTAAGGTCACAGATTGAAACCTTTATTTTAAAGTAAGAAACATTATCTTCTAGATAGAATGTAAAGTCTTTTTGCAAGAAATCATGAGAAGGTAAGACCACAGTCACTGTCCAGGCCTTATTCATAGTCCTTCTTGTATTTCCATTTACAGGATGCTAATGAATGTTGGGTACAGATGATGCGGGTGCTGCAACAAAAGCTAGAAGCTTTAGAAGGTGATTCTGTTATGGAGGTAATTGAATTATCGTAGTGATTATAAAATTTAATTGGGTCTCATTTTTTTTCCCTCCAAAGGCTTTTGAACAAATTGTTTCTCATCCATTTTTTTTACAGTTGAATAAGATATTTACTTCTTTATTCTTTTAACTCCTTGTTAAAAATGTGTGTTTGACCTGTACGTTGCCAGTTCTTGTTCCATTCCCATGTGTGTTACTGCTTCTTACCTGGATTATTGCAATAGCTTCCTGGCTTCTCTGTATTTCTAGTCTTTCCCTGTACCCTTCTCATAAATTTATTGCTAGAATAATCTACCTAAATCACAGCTCTAATCACACCTCTCCCTAGCTTCAAATTCTTTGGTGGCTTTTTGTGTATGAGTCCAAAATGTTGTTTTAATCTGTAATTTTGACCTTTACCTGCAAATAGTTCCTACATATTCTGTGTTCTGCAGCTAACCTACACACTTCCCTTTACCCATCCTGCACTTTCTCACTTCTATTCCTTTGCTTACTTTATAGCTACAGTTCATCAATTAGCTGCTTTGCCTGTTGAAATTGTTATACGGCCCGTAGGGCCTCTTATTCCCTGAGACCTTCCTTGATTTTTCCCTTTCCTTCCTACTTACACTGTCAAGGATATCTCATGACACTCATTATATTATTCTCATTTGTAACATAACTATTTGCTACTTCTTTGTGATCTCCTACTCTAAGGTCAGGGAATATTAAGGACATTCATCTTTAAAAACCCAGCTCTCTTTACAGTTCCATTCATCCAATACATATTTGTTCAAGTGCATGGAATTTCAGATGCAAAGTATTGCTTATCTATATTCAGTAGATAAATCGAATTGATTCTTCTCATATTTTTAGTGCTTTTTCATAGGCAGTGTGGGTTAGATGGATGCAAGTAAAAACATCCTGTAGAAAATTTATATTTAAAATTAATATTATTAAACATGATTGCATAGGG
Source organism: Gymnobelideus leadbeateri (assembly GCA_011680675.1). Classification (NCBI taxonomy): domain Eukaryota; kingdom Metazoa; phylum Chordata; class Mammalia; order Diprotodontia; family Petauridae; genus Gymnobelideus; species Gymnobelideus leadbeateri. Next base: position 60,421 of record WOXC01011272.1, read on the forward strand.
GTAAATGTACTTTAGTATACCTTGTGTAAAGTAAAATGGAATATATTTATTTGATTATTCTTTTATTTGCAGACAGATAATGCATCACCTGCTGCAGCAGCCCAGGCACCTTCTAAAAAGAAAAGTTTAATTGATCAGTTCTTTGGTGTTGAGTTTGAAACTACGTATCCTTAAGAAAGTTTATGCCAAGCTTGATTTCAGAAAGTGATTCACTAATACAGATTTGATGAAAAGGGCATAAAATGAAGAAAAGAAGAAAAAAATTAGGCTGTTACTCAGAAGTTTAAAGAAGGCAGACTTTTTGAGTTGGCTTCTTTGTTTGCCTGAAAGGGATCGCAATAATAGCAATTAGAAATTTGGAAAAAGACTAACATTTCAAGCATGTGAAGTTTTGGTAAAGTTCATTGAATAAGAATATCCCTTTAGATCATTTTACCAGATATCTTGGTGAAAAACCCATTTTAGAATTAACATAAAATAGTTTTGATCAAAGTAGGTGGTAAATTAAGAGTTGCAATTGAGGGAAGTATTTGAAAAAAAATCTTTAATACTTTTTGGGAAAAAATGGATATTTTGTTTTGATATGTCCATCATTTTCCCACTTAAAAACAATTAGAACTGCCTAACTTGGTGATTGCAACTGACAAGTGCATATTCCTTTTTGTTTTTCAAGTTTATTTTTTTTCTTTTTTCCTTTTTGGAGGGCAATTGGGGTTAAGTAACTTGCCCAAGGTTACACAGCTAGGTTTTGTTTGTGTGTGTTAAGTGTCTGCGGCCAGATCCGAACTCAGGTCCTTCTGACTTCAGGGCTGGCTCTCTACTCACTGCGCCACCTAGCCGCCCTTGTTTGTTATTTCTTAACAGAAAGGGAGACTGCATGCTTTATTTTTATTGAGACAAGCTAGAGTAGCAGATAGAGAGCTGGCCTTGGAGCCGTTTAAGGACTGCCTCTACCTCTACCACTACATTGTGTTACTTACATTATTATATGACTCAGGATCTAAGAGAAAATGTATAATGATTAAGATGATAATAGGGAATTGAAGTCTGAACAAGATTAAGAAAGGAAAGTTGGATATGAGACTCAGAATCTTGAATTTTAAAAGCCTGGTGATATTCTGTCTAATGCTGATAATATCAAGTTTAGTAATTTTTCTTGTATAGTGGAAAAACTCTGGATTTTGAGTCATACGTAGATTCTTGTCTTAGCTGTGTGAATAACTGACTGTGTAGCTGTAGTCAGGTCACTTAACCCCTCTGGGCTCCAGTGTCCTCACTTGGAGAGAAGACTCCTGCCTCCCAAGGTTGTTGTGAGGATTGAACGAAGTCGTGTTTGTAAGGTGCTTTGTAAACTGAAAAGGCACATCAGTGCCAATTATTTTTATTATTTGAGAATCTAATAGCTTAATTCAACAAGTAATCTATAACATGTGCCTTAGCTTATTTCATAAAGCATGAAATGTACAGAGGCTGAAGAAGAGGAAGCCACCAAAGGGAAGGAGAACCAGCTTCAGCTTAGCTGTTTTATCAATCAAGAAGTCAAGTATCTGTTTACAGGACTTAAGTTGGTAAGAAGAACCATAGATCTTTTGGTAGTGACTTGACAGGTTTCACTATACATCTCTTAATTGTACAGAAAGAACATTCCACATATCTGGACTTAATTTATCTGATAATTACTTGTCATTTCTGCTTCTATCATAAAGCAGTTCTTAGAACAGTGCTGTGCAAAGGTTTGGGGCTCAGTTAATTGGCGAATGGAAGTAAAATAGATGGTATTTTTCCTCATGAACACTATTATAATTGTAGGTTGCATTCTTGACCAAGGACTTGGGAACAAATAATAGGCTTAAAATATTATAAAAGCAAACGCAATTTTGAAACATTTATAATAGTGAAATTTTTAATATAAATATTATTAAATAGGCATTAATTACAAAGGCATATATCTTAGGTACCTTAGAGCCTGTCTGTGTAGTTCAGCATTTTATTTATTAAGAAATTCCTTCCAATAGCATTCCTGATATTTGGTCACCCAGCCCCTGCTTTAATAATTTTTGTTCTTTTGGCAGTACCAAATATATCGAGAGGTAGCTTTTTCCTTTTTATTTTTTTGATAGTCTTGCTATTTGAAAGATTTGTTAGGTTGAGACAAAATTCTATTCTTTCCTCTGAAGAGAGAGGTAGATTGGTCCTCCATGGTTCTGAGATTGATCATTTTATTCACTCTTTTCTGTTAATTCTGTTACTATATTCAGTAAACATCCCTATGTTCAGTATGAATGATTATACAAAGGTCTGTGGTATAGAATTTTAGATTTGGAAAGAATCTTAGTGAGCATTCATTGAAGACCGAGGGCTGAAGGTCACTCCACTTTTAAGTGGCTGAAGATCATTTTTCAAAAAAAAACATGGTCATATTTAAATATTTGGAGTCTCTGCCAAGGATTTTTGGGTTTCTTGAATCTAGTCATCTTTATCTTCTCTTTCTTAGCATCCCAAATTTTCTCTGAACAGAGGAAGCAGTCTCCAAGGGGCAGCCTGGGGCAGGGGGTGGGAGTGGATGGTATTGGGTAGGAAGCTGGGATAGAATCAACTTGCCTTGCCTTGTGGATTGAAGGTAGGGATGGGATTGGGGAAATTAGGTGGATTATATGCATAGACTTTTTAAAAATGGCTAGCTGTGTATGTTGACATGTACCCATTATCTTTCCAAGTCACTTCAGGGGTCCTGTTGCAATGATTGACTAAAGTGGTGAGAAATGAAGTACAGGGTATTAATTGGAGAGAATTATCAAAAAATGAGGCATAGTAAGATGGTAAGATATTAAGACTAACTTCAGAGTGGTGTTGCTGTTTCCTTTCTAATTTTATAATATGTTAGGGAAAACAAGTCTGCTTGATACATTTAGGATTATGATTAGTGATGATAGATGGAGTAAAGAATGATGATCTTAAGATTTAGTAGATAAAGATCATCATTCTTTACTCCATCTATCATGATTTATTAAGATGTTCTTGAAAAGTTGGATGATAAGCTTTTAGTTTGGGGAATATAATTGCTTTCTCCTTGGCATCACAATTTCAGAGTTGCTATCTCCAATTTGTGATTTCTTCATTTTGCCAATATTTCCTAATGTTTTAAATTTTCTGCCTTTTAGCCTCTGTAAAGTAGCCTGTGACCAGTTAGTATTTATAGGTGCTTCAATTAAAACAGTTCCATTTGTGTTGTGGATAATCGTCTAATTAAGGGACAGGGGACCTGTGGTCTTCTAGGTCCTTGAGTGTAGCCTTTTGACTGAGTCCACATTTTACAGAACAAACCCTCTTATTAAGGGGATTTGTTCTGTGAAGTTTGGATTCAGTCAGAGGGTTGCAATTTGGGACCTGGAGGGCTGATTTATTTGTTTTGTAAGTTTGGCCTTTCACGTAGTATTTTTTTACAATGGAACATTTGTCATTTATTTATTTATTTTTTGTTTTGGGAGGAAAAAAACCTACATCTATAAAATACTGTCAGAAAAAACAACCATCTCCATTCTTTAGAATACCTTTTCACTTCTGTTGTGTTCTTTTATAGAGACTTCAGGAAGAAATCACCAAGCAGTCTCCAACATTGCAAAGAAATGCTTTGTACATAAAATCTGTGAGTATAGTGGATTTAGCTTTTGAAATTTTTGCAATTTTATAATGTTGACAATTCTCCAGAGTAATACTATGTTTGGGTAAATCATCAAGGAATAAACAACTCGTTCTTTTATAAAGTGAATGACTAATACAGTCTTTAGAGATGTAATGCCATTTCTCCTTTTTTCTTCAGTCCAAGATTAGCCGGCTGCCTGCTTACCTTACTATTCAGATGGTTCGATTTTTTTACAAAGAGAAAGAATCTGTGAATGCCAAAGTTCTTAAGGTTAGTCGATATAATAAATTATTTATATTGCCAAGACTAACTTACATTTGGGTGAGTAGGTGGGTAAAGAACCTACCACTTAAAGACCCTTTCCCTATGGGAGCAGTTTCTCCTCTGTCTTCCAATTCACAATCCTCAGGGAACAATTCATCTAGAGATGTGACATCTTTGTAAATGCAGAGTTAACAAGTAGAAGGGGAGGAAGTGAGGAGGAGTGTATGTATACATACATATACATATACATATATATATATATATATATGTATATATACACACACACACACACACACACACACACACACACACACACACATTCCACCTGCCTTTTTGCTGTCTTAGTCATTCAACTGCCTCTCATTTTGGGAGCCTCTGATGCTGATGTCACAGTGAAAGTGGGGAAGGGACCCAAAAGCATTGTGTTCTGGAATCATGAATTGGCACTCAGAATTCATTTTTCTATAGAACCAATGTTATGTTATATTTGCAGGCTATGTCTCATCCAAAGTACTATTAGAGCACTATTTTTAAGTATGTGATCGGTCAGAGCCTCCATAAAAGCATCCTACTCAGATATCTTATCTTGGTTTGGAGGTAACCTTAGGTCCATAAAGGCTTTGCCAGTAGAGCTCTGGTTTTGGAAGGTTCTACCAAGCTAGAAAACCTTTGAATACATGCACAGTGATGGATTTGTGTTTGTCTAGTCTTAAGGACCCAACTAGCTTGTGTTTGAGAGACTCATCACCAATTTGGTTGCCATGGTAATTGTTGTTACTGGTTTTTTTTTTTTCTCCAAACCATATCTCCTAAAGACCATCTACTGAGATGTAGAGTGGTTGTGATTTATAGTGGTAAATGATGTACTCACCAAAAGAATACCATCTGTTATTAAAATATGGGTCAGATAGGCTTTCCTGAGTTGACCTAAGGACCTAATCCCATGAATATTATTATTATTTTTTTTTTTTGCTTTTTGGAGGGCTATTGGGGTTAAGTAACTTGCCCAAAGTCACACGGCTAGGTTTTTGTGTGTGCGTTAAGTGTCTGAGGCCGGATACGAACTCAGGTCCTTCTGACTCCAGGGCCGACGCTCTACTCACTGCGCCACCTAGCCGCCCCCCCAATATTATTTGAATAATTGAATAATAGTGTTTTTGTGGGGAAAATTGCAAATGCCCAATTTTTTTTTTTTAAGATGAGGGCAATCTATGCTGATAATCCATTTTTTTGGAACATGGCTTTTGTTTTAAGGGATTTCAGGGGTGTGTAGAATACTTACTCTCTTACTTTATCATTTTAGTAGTTTAGATTGTGAGGGGATAGAAATATAAAATGATAAAAATTCTGTATTTTAATAGGATAGAACCCAAAGACCACTTTGACTAACCCCAAGAAAGTAAAATTCCAAAGCAGAATTATCTTCCCAATCACTTGTTCTTATTTTTGTACTTTTCCCCAAATGATTTTTATATTAGGTCTATGTTTTGTTTAAACTTTCAAAAGTATGAATTTGAAAAAATTTGATAAAGGTGAATTTATATTATCAAAACTTCTACTCTTCTTCCCGTTTAATCTTGTAAAGGTTATTTATTTCTGTTGATTTTTTTCCAACAGTTTTTACAGTGTCCATTCACTCTGCTCCTCTTCCTGACCTTTTCTGTTTTTATACATAGGATGTTAAATTTCCTCTTATGTTGGATGTATATGAACTATGTACACCAGAACTTCAAGAAAAAATGGTCTCCTTTCGGTCAAAATTCAAGGATCTAGAAGACAAAAAAGTAAATCAACAGCCAAAGACAGTAGGTTTATTTTTCAATATTAGTTTAATATTTAAAATTCAGGGCCAGCAGCCAGTGATTACCTTTAAATGACATTAGGTGAAGCCTAACCTAAACTTATAAATGGAATGTGCTTCACTTATATAGCTTACATTGGTAAATATACTTGACGTTTAAAGTTTTTTTACATTCTTAAAATAAGAGAACAAGGACTATGGATCTGTTATTTGGTCATGAGGTGTACTCTATTCCTTAGAAGTACAATATGTTTCTTTTTTTTATTCCCATACTATCTGCAGTTTATAATTTATGTCTTCTTTCTTCTGAGGTTCTCAAAGCACTTCACAGAAACTCACTTAGTCCTTTCAACATGCCTGTAAAATAGGTATGTTATGTTTTTCCTTATACAGTATAGGATTATCCCCATTTTACTGATGGAAATGAAGATATAGAAAGTTGATTCATCCAAGGCCACTGACTGAGCTCTATCTGCTGGAATGTCATATCTCTAAAATCATAATTTTATAGGACTTATCATAAAATGGCCTGTTTTCTTCGTATATCTATATTTGTATAGATATCTCTATATGTTGTAACTATGTGTATGTTTTGTTCTTGTTTTTATATAATGAAAATACACTTAAACCTAAGTCTTTGAAAGGTGACATGTATACCAGCTAAATGAAATCAGATCGTGTAGATGAGAACTTTTCTTTCTTGGGATATAAAAGACTATTCCGTAGACACCTTCTTCACTGTCTTAACCCCAGCTGGTTTTGAAGAAAATTTCAAAGTCTTAAACTATAATTTGGCTGTTGGGTTTGTTTTGTGTTCCTCTTATTTATTGACTAACTTGGAATTTGGGGGCATGTTCCTCATCTGCATGCCCACTTGCCTACAAATAAATGTACTGTGCCTCTTCCTATTTCTAACCAGTGACCATTGCTATGAAGTAACATTTTAAGTGCTTTGAGTTCTTGGATGAAAGGTATAATAAAAGCAGTTTAAGTACATCTGGTACATCTGTTTCCATTACTAAGGGAACCTGATTTTACCACTTAAAGGAAAATGTATGTTTTTACAGACTTGGTTTGAGACAGGACAGTTATGATATCTTTACTTGTACTATGTAAAAAAAAAAAACAAACTGCTGTATTCTGTCTTCCAGAAGTAGTAATGTTACTCATCGGACTATGATTTCCTGGTCAGGTGGTTTGTTGCTACATCTAGCAGGATTCTCCCAATTCTAGGCCGATGTTTTGTTGTTTTGGTTTCTACTTGGTTTTGAGAATATTAACTCTGGCAACTTAGGATTCCAAATCACAGTCATATCTTTCTTTACAGTCTAGCAAAAGTGGTGGTGCACAGAAAGAAGTTAAATATGAGCCCTTTTCTTTTCCTGATGGTAAGGGAAGCTTGTTTTTCTGATTGTTTTCTGATTTCTGTAAGCTCTGTATCTGCAAACAAAAATACTTATGGAGGGAAACTGCCTAGTCTGACCTTACTTTTGCTCACTACTTTCCAACATGGATTCTGCATTGCAGTTAAGCAGGTCTCCTTTCCTTCCCCTATATTATGCTTATTTCCCACCTTTGTTGACATTAACAAACTAAGGAGGGGCTATTGTCTTATTCCTTCCTCTCATATCTCAAGCATTTTTTGTGCCTCTCAAATAAATGCACTTCTGTATGTTTTTTAGTAATGGTGTAGTAGACCAGCTGCCAAGTGTTGCAGTGACTAGACCCCAGGACTTGAATTCAGGAAGATTTGTTCCTATCCTGTCTCAGACTCTTCCTGGCTGTGTGATCCCGGGCAACACTCTTGACATCTCTAAACCCTTAGTTTTTTCTCATCTGCAAAGTGTGAAAATTAGCACACAACTCACAGGGTTTTTGTATCAAATGAGATAATGTGCAAAGTGCTTTGCAAATCGTGAAGTGTTTTTATAAATGTTAGCTATTATTATTTATAGTTATCTGGGTATGTTATCTCCCTACCTCACTATGATTTCCATTGAGGAAGATGTCATTCCTTCTTAAACTTGGTATCTTCCCCCAGCTTCTAGCACAACTCTTAGTACATTGTAAAACCTTACATTTAGCAGACATTGTTTGCATTTTTGTTGGCCAGTTCCCACCTTTTACTTTAAGACCTCTTTCTTCTGTGACTTTCTGGGTAAATCTGATGCCTCTTCCGTTTTGGTGGTCTGTATCAGAGATGTCAGACATGTGTGGTTCATAACACTCCCAAGTATAGCCTGAACCAGATTAAAATGTAATTAGGAAGTATTCAACAAAAATATATTAATAAAAAAAGAAATAGGTGTGGGTTTTCTCTGTCAAGTATGTGGCCTGCAGAGTCTTATGTATAGCTTAGTAGCTCCTGATTGTATTGGAAATTAACACCACTGGTCTGTACTTGATGTGCTCAGTTCTCTGTTGTTTTGCATCAGAATGCTCATGATGCTGCTAATAACAGATAACATAGAGCACTTGTTTTGTACCAGGGTCTGTGCTATGTGCTTTATAATCATTATTTCATTTGATTCTCTGGGATATAGATGTTACCCCCATTTTACAGATAAGGAAACTGAAGTGAAAGTTAAGTGACTTGCCAAGGATCACACAGCTAATAAGTTTCTGAGACTGGATCTTAACTTAGGTCTTCCTGACTTCAGGCCCATCACTGTTTACTGTGCCACCTTTTGTGCCATATATTCACTTAACTTTCTCATCTGTATGATGCAGTTTTCTTTTTGCTTTTTTTTAGATATTGGCTCTAATAACTGTGGTTATTATGATTTACAAGCAGTGCTAACACATCAGGGAAGGTCTAGTTCTTCAGGCCATTATGTATCATGGGTGAAAAGGAAACAAGGTAAAAGATTCCATTTTTAAACCATAAAAGTTTGTTAGAAACTACTAGTGTCTGTTCTCAGTGCCTTGATGATTGAAAATGACTTTTATAGTTATACCTCTCCTCTCTCTTGTTATTTAGATGAATGGATTAAGTTTGATGATGATAAGGTCAGCATCGTTACACCAGAAGATATCTTGCGGTTATCTGGTGGTGGAGATTGGCACATAGCATATGTTCTATTATATGGGCCTCGCAGAGTTGAAGTAATTGAAGAAGAAACTTCACAATAATGCTCATTTTAGCTATCTCTGACTAGGTGTGGAATAAATGTTGTTCGTTGCTCATTTCTAAACCCCAGAGTTTTAGAAGAAATTTTAGGTGGTTCTACATGGTTTCCCCTCATGTGGAGCCAAGAGGGTGAAATCAGACTTGAAATTTGTCCCATGTATTAACAAATAAAACTAAAAACAGGACACACAGAAAAGAGTTTATCTTTGGACTCTGCTGCCTCTGTATAAAAATAGTAAGCAGGAAGACTTTTTTTTTTAAAAGGCTTATTTCTTGTGTAATTTTTAAAAAAAAAAAATTCTAAATGGAAATGCCTTTCAACCACTACCTTCTGCCCTAGTATTTTAATTTCTCTTTCTGCCTTTTCCAGCCCAAGATTCAGCAATCAAATATTTATTGCACACCTATTATTCCATCATTTGTTGTTATTCTTGCATGGTTCAAACCACCATTCAATAGCTGCCCATCCTTTTGCCTTATCTAACAAAGTTTTGCCAGAAGGTGGAAGGGAGAATGTTGCCCTTGTTGTGTAACTCAGTGCTGCTGCCCATAGCCCATGGAAACATGGCTACAATCAAGTATTTGTCCAGCCTGACCTGCTGACTCAGTCTGTTCTGTTGCTGGCATTTCATGACTTCAAAATAAATTGTGATCAATAACAGTACATATGATTATAGTTTTTTGCGTCTTTATAGTGTGGCTATAACATTTTTATTGCAGTTCATCGCAATAACTAAGCTCTTAAACGATAGCTATATTTTATTTTCCCAAGATCTTCTAACAGAAAAAAAGGTTTTTCAGGGATTCATCATTTTTTAAGAACATTTGACTGTTGCCCCATCTACATCTTGATTTTCAGTTAAAAAAAAAAATTAGAATGATTTCCACAGAAGTTGACTACAAATAAGTGTGAGGATCTGGGTTCATTTCTTGCTTTAGCTAAAAAAAGAATTAGCAGACCATAAAACATGTGTCTTAAACTTGTAATAGCAATGGTGTATCTGAGATACATTGTTTCATTTTAGCTTCCATTTCAGTAAATCTGAATTGGCCGATCCTTCATTAAAAAAGGCCCTAGTGCATAGGTTCCTAAAGTGGGTGATACCACCCCCTGGGATGATCCAGGCGCAATTTGCAGGGCAGTGAATAAAAATAAGGTAAGGGGGTGATGGAAGCAAAAGGAAAGAAGACACCTTTCCTACATCCTTCATCTATGTGTAACAGTTAAAGTCATAGTGATTACATTATTTTCTAAATAAACACACAAATTGCAAGTTATAACTGACAGTGGTCAAGTCTGCTGACAGGTCTTCAGCAGTGTTGGCAGGTGAGTGTCGTGCATTTTCAGGAAGTCCCATATGCATTGGCAAGAATAGATGTGTGTAATGACTTGTTTACTATATGATGCTATATGGTTATATGACACAACATTGTGTCATCAAAATTTCAATGCAGGAAAAAAACCCACAAATTTACAATTATTAAATTGAAGATGTGTCATTAAAATTTAAAGGGTTAAAGAAAGTAGATTTGGCGGAGGGAGGAGGGAAATGTGATGTGATTCACAGTTAGCCCCTTCCCAAAGTATTCCCCCCTGCTAGGTTCGTAACTATATTGGGACAATACCCTAGCCCCAGCTGGAAGTTATCCTCCTTCTCAGGTAAGTGATGAGGGATTAACTTAGCAAAGGACAATAACTAGTAACTTGCATTCTCCACTGTTGCCAGGGAACACTTTGTAGTTGGAATCCGCAGAGGAGAAAGGAGAGGATGAGGATTCCAGCATCCTTTATTCCTCAGTTATAATAAGGATGAGAATAAAATCTCCCTGTGAAACTTTTATCTACCTTCATTGCTATAAAAATTCCTGCAACCAGCCCTAATCCACACAAGAATTTTTTCTCCATTTTATGTAGTTCATGTGAAATATGAAATATGAAAGGTCAGAAAAGGCTAGAGCAATAAGTGCTTTAGAGTGAGAGAACAATTTTGTGTGGTTGATAAAGGCAGATATTTTTCCTATTTGACAAACAGAAAGGATTCATATTATAACAGAAAGCATATTAAAAGTAGAACAGGACTAGAAATGGGGTGGAGTCAAGATGGTGGAGTAGAAACAGCACTTCAGTGCAGCTCTGGTTCCCACCACTTCCAATCCATGTAAAAAGGGACTCTGAACAAACTCTGGAGCTACAGAACCCACAAAATGACACAGAGAAGCTAACCTCCTGCTGAGGACAGCCCAGCAGCCTGGCAGGGAGTGGCCAGCACAGAACTCTGAGAGCTGAACCCAGCCCTGTGTGAGACAGAGTAAAACGTTTTAGCCCCAGGGTGGCCTGACCAGCAGCCAGCTGGAGGGACTCCACCAACAGCTGTGGTGTTTCCAGAATTACCAACACATAGATGCCAAGCACAAAGTGAGAGGTCAATACAGTATGGACTTTGGGACCTACTAATTGGGAGAGCATGTTGGCCTCTCAGGGCGAGATACTGCTGAGTAGCTGCAGGTGCCTGTGCCACATTGCAGCTTCAGCTCCTGGCCTGCAGACTGTAGGGGGATGCAGCTACCAGTCTTGGGGTAATTGCTCTTGCTTTAATCTTCTTGGATCTGGATTGCGGTCTGGGGTAGAGGTCCTGGGGATGTATGCTATTCAGGATAGCACAGGATATGTATGGCAGCTTATACACTGAGGGATTGAAGGGCTTGGAATATGATATTCCAGAGGGCAAAGGAGCTGGGATTAAAGCCAAGAATCACCTACCCAGCAAAACTGAGTATCATGTTTCAGGGGAAAATATGGTCATTCAGTGGAATAGAGCATTCTTGAGGAAAAAGTCAGAGTCGAATAGAAAATTTGACATTCAGAAGAAGCAAGAGATGCTTGAGAAGGCAAACAGGGAAAAGAAATAATAAGGAACTTATCAAAGTTGAACTGTTTACATTCCTACATGGAAAAAATGATAATTTTAACTGATGAAATTTTTCTCAGTATGAAAATAGTTGAAGAAGGGTATATGGGCATATGAATACATGTGAATGTGTGTATATATGTTTACAAGTATGCATAGATAGAGGGTACAGGACCAATTTAATAGGAAGGGGGATGATTCTTAAAAGGTAGAATTAAGAGGTGGGAGAGGAATATAATAAGAGATGGGGAGAGACAGAATGGGGTAAACTATCTCATGTAGAAGAGGCAAGGGAAAATGGTTACAAGGGAGGGGAAGAACAGGAAGGCAAAAAGGCAAAACCTTATTTTCACGAATTTGGCTCAGGGAGAGAATGACATACATACTAAATAGGCTATTACCCTATAGGAAAGTAGGGGGGAAGGGGATGAGAGGGGGGATGATGGGAGGGTAGGCTTTGGGGGAGGGAAGCTGGAAGCACCCACTTTTGAAAAGGGACACGATCAAAGTAGGGAATACACCAAGTGGGAGGTGTGATATGAGGGAGGGAAATCTAGTTAGTCTTTTACAATATATCTACTATGGTAATGTTTTGCATAGCTACACATGTACAACATATACTGAATTGCTTATCTTCCCAGTAAGGGTGGGTGACAAGGGAGGAAGGGAATGAATCTGGAATTCGAAGTTTTAAAATCAAATGTGTAAAAATGTTTAAGTACTATTAATACTATTTCACATAGAATTGGGAAATAAGATATACAGGCATTGGAGCACAGAGATTCACCTTGCCCTACTGAAAAAGTCAAAGGGAGTAAGGGAGAAGATATGGGAGAGAGTAGGCTGGATGTGGGGATATCCTGTGGGACTGCTCTTTTGGGGTGGTGGGTAGGGGAAAAATGGGGAAAAACTTGTAACTCGAAATCTGGCAGAAATGATGTAAACCAGAAGTTAATAAAACGTTTGAAAAAAAAAAAACAGGACTAGAAATAAGTGTTGATAGCTAGGAGAGTTACTTTTTACTAGAAAAGGTTGCTGGAGAATTTAGTTTAAGGTACATTGCTAATATACCTTAAACTAAATTTGTTACAATTTCAGCCATTAGCATTTCCAACAGGAAAAAGGCTTTTAAAGGCTTTTATTTCATTCAATATAAAATGTTTCTATTTGTTCAGGAGGTCAATGCAGTCTAGCAGTGTAAATATAAGTAAGTTAGCCAAGTCTTTAAAGAAATACCTCTGCTCTTTTACTTTGTGTTAAATGTTTAAGCTACTATGTGGAGACAGGATACAGGTTACCTCAAGACATACTAGGTATAACTAAATTATAATGCCCTTATTTTGCAGTAAGGTCAAGAGAACTTAAGTGACTTGGCTAAGGTCACAGCAGCAGAGCAGGGATTGGAAGCACTGGAATAGTAAGGGTCATCTGGAAGATTTCCAGATTACTATTAGTGCCTTTATACTACCATGAAACCCAGGGGCCTTCAGATGTCACTTACTTCCTACTTGCCTTCAATATGAAGTATTGTTTAGGGAGTTGTGTTGAAAGGGCTGGTTAATTTAAGAGAACCTAAACTGATGTGTTTACACAATAACCCAAGTAGCACTTTGCAGTGAAGAAACCAGTCTAACCTGTACAGCTAAAGTGGTATTTATTATGGGAGCCCTAAAATGGTATATACATGAAAAGAATTAACTTGTATGTAGGACACATTGCAGGGCAGTTGTTTATCCATGTAACCTAGGAAAAAAAACTACATTCATCTGTGATAATACTTCCCTGTCATATTAGTTCTTTTCTTCACTCTTCACTATTAGATACCTGAGGAAACAACTTCTTTATAAATAAGCACTTGCATGTATTATTACTATTAATCCAGTTAATAGATAATTATAGTCTTCTCTATTAAGATAGACAATGGACATAGTTTTGCTGTCATTAAAACACTGTACACAAATGTTATAAAAATGTTTATTGTTTACCAAAACAAGTGGATTTCTTATCAAATGCTGCTTGGTAACAAAACTCTTATCACAGTTTTAATTAAAAAAATATAATAAGGAATAAGTTAACTACTTGTTTCAGTGTCATTAGTTAAACTTTCTGCAAGGTCGCTTAATCCAGATTTATTTAATGCATTAATGAGATTTTCAGGTGTTGCATGTATCCCCTCTTGATCCTGCCATGCAACTAGCAACTGCTTAGCTCTCATCTTCATATCCTCACTGTCAGACTCAATCTGTCTTATGTCAGTGTCTTTCATTTCTAAGTATGGAGCCAGTATTTTCCACTGTTCTCCCAGCTTGTTAGCAAACACCTCTATTTGGTCCCCAGTTACAGGCTTGTCAAGCTGAACATCAGGACCTTAAAAAAAAAAAAAAGAAAGATCACACCATATTCTCTTACCCTTTTACTCAGTATTCAGAATAATGCCATATGCCCTACATGCGAGGATTTGTAATACTTTACAGCAGAAGGTAGGAACAAAGGACTGATAAACAACAGGAGAAACACCATCATTCGTGTTTAGCTGAACCGAACTCTAAGCTTTCAGAAGTCATAGTAATTAGATGTGGTATTCTCTGAAAGTTAAAGCTATTATTACAAATTGGACTCTTCCTGTGAAGGTTATATCACGTTTTCACTAAAATCAGTAAGCTTCTTTCCTTATCTTAATCCTAAGTATAAAATAGGCATTTATTGCCTTAGAAATCTCTCTTTTTGTGTAAAAATTTAACCACTACTTTTTACAAACAAAACCTCTAAAAATTAATTTATTGTACCAAATGTCCTTCAGTTTTGGCTTTTTATTTCAAGTTTTTCTATGAATAAAACTTCTAAAGTCCATTTAGAGGGTTTTTATTTAAAATTTCCTTACTAAAAGAAATGAGCTTATATACTTGAGATAAAACAGATTAATCAAAAACAAGTTCAATGATAGGATTCTGAATAGATGTGAAATTAAAGTTTCAGTTTTTAACAAGAGTTGAAACACTTACTCTCATTATTTTCCTTCAGTAAACCATCATTATCTTCCTCATCTTCATCTTCACCTGTTTTTATTTCTTCAGAAGGAGGCTAAAATTAAAGCAATCCTTTTAAAGTTTCTTTTAAACAAAATATACAGAAATTTGGAAGCAGTGAATAAATATGTAGTCAGAAGATTAGAATACAGGAGCTCTAACTCCCCAGTCAGTGTACTATATAATACTGTGCACCTCAGTAAAGTAAAAAAGATGTTTGGGGGCAACAGGAGTTACACTTGAGTTTTTCCTTCTTCCAAGAATGACTTTTGAACTGGGAAAGATTGAACAATTAGCAGACTAAATGGATTTTTTTTTTTTGCTTTTTGGAGGGGGCAATTGGGGTTAAGTGAATTGCCCAAGGTCACAAGGCTAGTAAATGTTAAGTGTCTGAGGTGGACCTGACTCCAGGGCTGGTGCTCTCTTCACTGCACCACCTAGCCACTCCAACTAAGTGAATTTTAAGGCAGTACACCAAGCTACTCACAATCAGTTCAAGTTATTAAGTCTGGATGAAGTCTATCTTCAAAGTACTAAAAGAGGGGCAGCTAGGTGGTGCAGTGAGTAGAGTGCCAGCCCTGGAGTCAGGAGGATCTGAGTTTGGATTCGGCCTCAGACACCTAGTGACCTTGGGCAAGTCACTTAACCCCAACGGCCCTCTAAAAAGCAAAAAAAAAAAAAAAGTACTCAAAGAATAGCAAACGTGATCTAGCTACCCACCCCTAAAAGATGATCATGTGAAAGAGGGGAAAATCCCACTGACTTTTGTATTCTACCACGGTCAGACCATATCTGGAACACTGTTTAGTCCAGAATGCCACATGTTAAGGGCACTGGAAAGCAGGAGAAATGAGAGGGTGGCTAGAATGGTGAAATGGTTTTAGGAAACAATTGAAAGATATGTCAATGTCTGTCTTGGAAAAGACTTAATGTGTGGGGAAGAAGGGATTCAACAAATACTTAATTTATCCCCACCAAAGTAGTTCATTAAGTATTTATTGAATCTCTTCTTCCTCTCACATTGTCTTTAAAAAGAAATCATCAAATGTATCTACTGTTGAGGACATGAAAACTGTCCTCAAGTATCTGAAGGGCAGTTGTGGAAGAGAGGTGTTGTGCTTTGCTCACCAGGACAGAACTTCCAACCAGAGGATGGAAAATGTAGATGGAGAGAGAAATTTTCTTGAGCAATTAGAGCAAATGGACTGGACCATTTTGGAAAGTTCTCATTTATTGGGTAACTTCAAGAAAAGGCCGAATGACTGACCACCTGATCATGTTTAGCTATGGGTTAGATTAAATGGCCTCGGAGGGTCCTGCTACTATGTGTGGGAGGGGATTAGGTTATTTTTTAATTGTCTCTAAGAGATTGGATAAACAGGTTCATAACGGGTCTAGAATTGGCTGGGCATGTAAGATTGCTGAGGACTGTATGTTTTTGCTACTGCACAAGTGTCTGGCACATAGCAAGTAAACACTTCTTGAATGAATGGGAAGCGTGAGGTGAATGAAATATACAGATGTCTCAGTCATCTGAATCTATGCTAGAGGCACAATAAATAGGTTAGATAATTTCTACCTGAATTTAAGGTAGAAACAAAAATAAAGTTATTTGGGAAAAGTTTGCAACAACAGGACCATAATAATGCTAAATGATTTTTACTAGATTTTAAGCTCATGGTATAATAGATTTTCAATAAACATATAAATAGTCATATAGCTAGCATCTTAAAAGTAATTTTTGAGGACTTTGCAACTCACTATTTAAAGTACTTGCGTGAGTTATCACTATTTTTATGTATACGAATAAAAGTTGGCCATTAGGTAATGCAACTCTTAATATACATGGAGATGATCTTAGGTGAAGAGGGGTTGCAGTCTGTAGTGCTGGAGTTAGAAGCCACATGGATGAAGTCAGATCCTTCAAGCAAACGAAGTAAAAAGTACTACAGACACTTGCTGCAAATTTAACACTTGAAGGAAAATGATAAAGACAAAAGTACTTACTGGCAATTCCTTGGCTAGTTTTATAACCATATTTTCTAGATATTCTGGTAAACTTTTAAACTGTTGGTTGGTTGGTTGGAAGAAGTGGGGACTTCGACGTGCTAGCAGCCTCAGGGCTCTCCATCCATAATTGGAGTTGTTCACAGCCCTATAAAAACAACATGGATGATATTTTCATCATTTATGGTTAAAACACTAAAGTACATCAAACAATCCTGTCCTAATTAATGTCAGAGCTGAAGCACTGCTCTATATCATAGTCTTGTTTAACCCAGAAACACAAATCTACAGTTTGTTTTCTCTGTTCATCCTAATATCCAGGGACAACGGAAATGAGAGACTTCAGAATCTACAGTCTTAAAGAGATACATTACATTTTTTCAAGAACACATTCAACTAGATTATTTTAATTCCACTTAATCAGTTTTAATTGAATACCTAGGTGCTTCTGCAACTACTTCAGTTCTTAGCTGGAGTCTCTCTATAGCCTCAGGGCAGGATTCACCAAAGCCTTCCTCCTTCAACTGTATTTCAGACAAACTGAGCTGGCAGACATCTTAAATGCAGTATGTCCAGAACCAAATTAATCATCTCTTCCTAAAATCCACACCTGCCCTCCCCCATTCCTATCTTTCCTATTATTGGAGAAGGCAACACTATCCTCCCAGGCTCTTAGGCTCACAACCTAGTGAAAAATCCAGGATGACTTCTATCTCTTGCCCCCCATATCCACTCTATGGCCAAGACCTGTTGATTTCACCTTTTTAAACATTTCTCAAATATGACTCCTCTCCTCAAGCACTTCCACCAATCTAGTGCAGGCTCTAATCATGCTTTCATTACTGTAATAGCCTGCTGGTGGGTCTACCTGCCTCAAATCTCTCTCTACTCCAATCCACCTTCCAGCTGTCAGTGACCTCAAAGCTTATGTCAACTTCCCCGTCCCCCTCCCCACTCCATAAACTACAGTGGCTCCCTGTCACTTCCAGGATCACATACAAACTGCTCTGTCTGGCATTTAAAGCCCTTCAAACCTCGATCCCTTCTTCTCCCTTTCCAGTCTTTCTTACACTTTACTCCCTGACACGTACTCTTTGATCCAGTGACACTGACATCCTGACTGTTCTGGAAACAATATATTCCATTCATTGTCCAGGGCATTCCCTCTGGTTGTCTCCCATTCCTAGAAAGCTCTCCCTCCACCACTGACCACTGACCTCCCTGGCTTCCTTTAAGTCCCAAACAAATTCCTCTCTTTTACTGGAAGCCTCCCCCAACCCCTCTTAATTCCAGTGCCAGGTTCCCTATCTTGATTATTTACAATTTGACCTACATATATTTGTTTGTATGACTGTAAGCTCCTTGAAGAAAGAAACTGCCTTTTTTTCATATCTTCAGTGCCTAACACATAGTAGATACCTAAAACCCTCCAACTTAACCATACTTAGCTAGATTACATTCATATTTTTAATGGTATCTGCAGAAATGAACTATGTCAACTTTGAGAAATTCATGATATCTGAAACTGAATTTTGAATCCTAGTAATTTAAGCAGTGCCACTTTACAATTATTGTAATATAAAGCTTTTTGTATTGTTACCTTTCCTGACTTTACTGAATCTCTAAGAGAATAGTAGAATGACTACTAGTACTCAATTTACCAGAGTATGCTACTCTCAAACTTATGTCACTTATGCATTTTCAAAATTTCCAACCGTACCCAAAAAGAAAGATGTCTTGTTCTACATGAAGGACCTCACCTGTACTCTCAGTCTATTTTGTAAAATTTTCTTCTACTCCTACCAGTTCTACTCCTGCCTGTTTAACAACGATTGTAAAGGAGTCATCTCAATGAGAACATGAAACAACACTGACATCCAAGACATCATTACTGGAATGATTTACAAGATGTAAAGCTTTATCTGGAGACATAACTCTTCTAAAGATGGAAGGAAATTGGGTGGCTAGGTGGCGCAGTCGGCCCTGGAGTCAGAAGGACCTGAGTTCGGTTCCGGCCTCAGACACACACAAACAAACAAAAAAACCTAGCCGTGTGACCTTGGGCAAGTTACTTAACCCCAACTGCCCTCCAAAAAAAAAAAAAAGATGGAAGGAAATTTAAAATCATGAAAAACATTACTTACTTATATTCATTTTCAACCATATTTTCTGGGTCTGCCTGCTCAATGGCTTCTTCAAAAAATTCTTCTAAAGTTGGCATGTATTCCCTGTTCATTGGAAAAGAATCCCAAAATTTCATTTTTTTTATTTAAACAAATGCTTTATTAACTTCTGTTTTACATCATTCATTTCTGCCAGATTTTGAGTTACAATCATTTCCCCCCCACTGTTTTTCCAGTACCCACCCTCCCAGAACAGCAGTCCTGCAAGACATCGCTTCCTCCAATCTGCTCTCTCCCCTATCCTCTCCCACACCCCCTTCAACCTCTACATTAAAGGAAGGTGAATCTTTGTGTCCCAATGCCTGCACATCTTATCTCCCAATTACAAGCAAAAGAGTATTAATAATAGTATTTATATATATTTGAAACATTTAATCTTAAGACCTTGGATTTCAGATAAAATTTCATATTTTTAATACTGTCTCCTTTATATATCTGCCTTATTCTTTCTGAAAGGGCATGTTATTTTATTGAGAAACTAGAGAAACTGAAGATTTTGATTTTATCTACAGTTGTAAAGACTTTTTTCTCTTAAGTACAGGGTTCATAACTAGTGGTCTGTGAAATTAGAAAAAAAGATTTTGATAATTACATTTCAATATAATTGGTTTTCTTTGTAATCATATATATCTTATTTTGTGCCTTTAAAAACATTATTTTTGAGAAGAGGATTCAGCAGACTGCCAAATGCATCTGTGGCACAAAAAATGTGAAGAATTTTTGCTTTAGGAAATGTGCCCAAACAAGCACCCCAGTGGTTTAAAAAAAAAAAAAATGAACATTTGGAAGAGAGGGGCTAAGGAGGGAGATAAGGAAAGAAGAATATGGTAATCTTTTTTCCTAAGTCCAGAGTTTAAATGGTACACTGAATAATTCAACTCTTATATAACTAAGAATTGTAAAGTTTCTCAATATCCTGCCATTCATAAAAAGTCTTTCAGATTTGGGAGTATCAAAATATTTTCCAACTTGCAATTTTTTATCATTCAGATTTAATATTAACCACACTAATGTCAAGGGTTTAAATTTCATTCTTATTTTTGACCTTTATTATCATGGTTAAAGAGGATCATTTTGGCCTTTTTCAAGTAAAATTCAGAAATGCCAAACTATCAAAGAAAATTCTAATGTATTAGGTAACTAAGTAAATTAGATCTCAGGATCTTAAATTATTTTCAGAGATAGTCAGAATACTGAGCTTTCTAAAAGCAAACTAAATACTTCCCTCTATGAATCAGCTGCAATTCAATACCACACAAAGCTGTGACTTAAAAGATTTCATGAAATCTTAGCATCACTATTTTGCCTGCCTCACCAAATTGGAAGGATCTGATATAAATGGTTCTGAAAACCCAGGTCTTCCTGTTTGTTTTCTTTTTGTTATCGTTGTTCACAACAATATATTACAATGTTGTTCCTGTGTGGTTCAGAGCTTAAGGACTGATGACTCCAGGAGAAAAGTCATGACTTTATTCTTGTTAAGGTCACAAAGAAATGAATGATTTTCACTTGCCTGGTCTCTGATTTACAAGCTTCCATGTTATCAGGACAGTGATTCCAAAGCCTTGTTAGCTCCTCACTGAAAAGCAAAAGAGAAAAATACCCCTATAATTATCCGGGTCAAAAAGCACAATGATGTCAATGAAACACTTCTGTCAGCTTAAGTCATCTTAAAATAAAGATTAATTAAGAAGTAAAGAAAATTACAGAATGTGGTAATGGTTCATGCTAAAATAATTCAAATTCCCAAAGGGTGAGAACCATGGCTTTTGAATGTCTGCTTTAAGTTCCTTTGGAAATATAAGTTTTCAGTTGATCACACTCATAATATTTCTATACTAAGCAGTGAAATAATTTCTCCCTATGCTACCTTTTGGGAGAAAGAGAGAAGCAGGGAAGAGTAGTTGAACACATTAATTCTTCTCAAATGTATTCATGAGCGTTTACTTGTTGGGAACCATAAGAAGCACAGGGATCATGACAACTTGGCACAATGGAAGTGAGGTGGCTCAATGTGGCCCAGAATTCAAGAGGTAGTGCAGAAAGAATTCACGGGCTTTCCATGCAACCTCCAAAATAAATGCTAGACTAGTGGCAGGATTAACATGATAAGGAATGGAGGTTATACTTGGCCACTCTTAAAGAACAAACAAGTGACATTTGGCAACAACAAACCATAAAAATTCTATAACAATACCTTTAAAAAACAAAGATATCAAACATAAAATTACCAATCCTGGCCCAGATATGAAGATAAGCTGACCTACTTTCCCATCAGAATTTTTTTGTTGGGTCCTTTTCCCAGGAAATCCTCTGGTGCTGTTCTCTTTCGTACGACTCTTATAGGCTTGGAGTCTGATGGTCTACGGCAAACAGAATGTATACTATTTTTGGAATTATACATGGTTAGGAAAAGTGAAGATATTTTAGACCTGCTAAGGAAATACTTTTAGGGCACGTTCCTTAGGATGAAAGGCTTTACATCAATGCATTTATATTGCTTTAGATGAAATGCACCACAATTTGCAAGAAATTACACAAAACAATTCAATAACTGATAGGATAGCTTTGTTTTGGGGATGTCTCAAGTGAAAAGTAACTAATGAGCAAACACACTAAGGCAACTATTCAAGGACGTCCCCAACACACCACTTTTCCCGTCTCCCAGGTTTATAACCTTAGTGTTTTCCTTGTCTTCTCCTCCTCCCTCACCCACATATTCAATCTGCTGCCAAATCTTAACATTCCGACCTCCATAACATCTCTCACATTTGATCCTTTTTCCTTACTCGTACAGGTATCAGTCACCACTTTAGTCCAGGCCCTCATCATTTCTTGCATACACTACTGTAATGGCCTCCTCACTGGTCTCCCTGTCTCAAATCTCTTCCTGCTTCAGTCTAGCCTCCACACTACTGTTAATGCAGCTGTGACCACAATGGCTCCTTATTGTCTCTAAGATCATATATAAACTCCTGTCTGGCTTTTAAAGTCCAGCACAACCTAACCTTAATCTAGCCTTCCTTCCTCATTATAGATTACTTTCCTTCTTATACTCTAAGCTTCAGTCAAACTGGGCTTCTTCCTATGCACTCTCTCTCCCATCTCTGTGCCTTTGCAATGCCCACCTCCTATGCCTATAATACATCCCACCTCATCTCTGCCTCACAGAATTCCTCTCTTCAGGATATAGCTCAAGCACCATTTTCTTTCTTTAAAATTTTTTTTCTTTTTTGCAAGCACCACTTTCTAAATGAAGCCTTTCATGATCTCCCTAACTTCTGGTGCCTTCTTTCCTTAACTACCTTATACTTATTCTGTCCCCATCCTTTCCTCATAGAAATCTTGGACTGTGCTCTTGGAACCAGCTTGGGCTCTTAAAGGTGAACATTTGCCTTATAGATCTAGGGCCTCCACTTCACTTCCCTGCCACCAACTCCAAACTACACTACTACATTAATAGCCTTCCCTCTTTCCAACCTCCTATCAGAATGATGAATATAGAAAGTATGGAAAGATTTGCATGAACTCATGCAAAATGAAATAAGTAGAATCAGGAAAACGCTGTGTGTGTGTGTGTGTGTGTGTGTGTGTGTGTGTGTGTGTGTGTGTGTGTGTGTGTGTGTGTGTGTATACACGTATGTATAATTGAATACATCAAAGTAAATGGGGAAAAACCCCACAAAACACCTGAAAATGAATGCTGAGAAACTGTAAAGAATAATCTTGGCCTCAAATAAATCAGAGGGCTATCTAGGCAATGTAAAAACAAAAGATAATAAAAATCTATTAAATTTAAAAGGATGTAAGCTCCCTCAAGGCACATACTACCTTGTTTGTATTTATATCTCTTATCTTTTAGTACACAGTAAACACTTAATAAATGCTTGTGTTCTCTCTCACTTCACCTGCGCTGCCCCCCACTCCCCTACCTCCCCTCCTTGCCATTTCATTTTCCCCAAAAGAATGTAAGCTCCTAGAAAGAGAGGTTTCGTTCTTTGTGTCTGTATTTTCTAGACCTAACCCAATGATTTACATAATAAATCCCTGCTGATTGATACAGAAAACTCTGCCACACATATTAGTTATATATGTCTATAAAAGTCCTACTCTCATACATTATTGGGGCATGCAGGCAATTCTGGTTTCTTAAAGGCTATGCCAGTTGAATATAAATTTTTGGTGGTTTCTACCATGCTTTAAATATTTTGAGTAGATAATCCCAGTAACAGACAACGCCGGTTTTCTGACAATGAACCTAATTAAGTGCAGAGAGATTCACCAGAAGTAAATTTATCACTTGGTGACAAATTCTCTGATCATGGAAACATATGAAACAAAGAAAAATGCAACATGGCCCTGAGTTCAGTGCAACCTCTTTAATTTCTGCTGCAATTGTGGCAGGATGGCAGAAAGGGAGAGAGTACTATGTATCATAAACTTTAAACTGTTTATAAATATGACTATTAACTGCTGGTGTGCTAAAACTTATCTGATGACTTACATGTGGACGTGACATATCATTCAACTGTCTTGCTACAATTGATCTTGGAAGACAAAAATGAAGATGCAGCTAAGCAGAAGAGTGCCTCACATGTAAGGCAGCTAAGAGTCTGCAGAATTAATTTTACTGTTGTGTCCAAAGCCAACAAGAAACAAAATTTCACGATATATTTCAATATTTGCAAAAAAGACCAAGCATGTAGATAAATGTAGTTTATGTACCAGGATAAAGTAGAACAGAATTTCTACAAAGAATATGAGAAGACCTTCTCCAAATGAAATCAACCTACACTTGAATAACATAAATGGTATATGGGAAGATGCTAAAACATGCTGGAAAATATGGCTCAAGACTGTGAATGTGAAAGAGGCTAAAGGTGTGTAAAATCTAACAATTATATAACATAAATACTTTCTTCCAGAAGAGAGCTAGAAGGTGCTAAACATATTACACAGATGCTTTCCACATTAAGTCATTCAGTTCTTATCATGAAAAATGAAATTAACTATATTTTATCAGACTGGTTACTAATGTGAGAGTCATGTTCTAATTCACAAGATATCTACAGTCAGACTCCCCATTTGTTAAAACAAAGATCGGAATCATAACCAAATTAGAAGTGAGATTAAAAATGAGAAAATATACAAATAAAAACACAGTCAACTGTCTTTAGAATAAAAAGATTAACATGCAATAGCTATGTTGTGTGACTAAATATTTTTCTGAATGTAAGTCATGCATGTCACCCAAGCTGATAATCATCAGGGAGAGAAATCTATTGATTTACTGATGCTAAAAGCAAATAAAAGAACGGACAACAAAAACTACTATTTCCTTTTTAACTTGTATAAATCAATCACCATAACTGAGGGCAAAAGAGCTCATAAATTGCCTCAGCCACCAACAGTTTGGTATACTTATCAAGTGGCAACACAAATGAAAAGACAATGCAGCAGCTAAGGGTAATGCTACTTTAAAATATAAAATAATTTATAAATTCTTGAAGAGGAAGAAGATGCAAGACTATGAGCATAAAACAGTAAGAAATAGTGGAGAGAGACAAGATTACAGAAAGTTTGTTAGCAATGAATTAAGCTCAATCATTCTGAGAGTAAGGATGAAACTGAAAGCAGGACAATAAATACATAAAAATGGAAAAGATCTGTCAAGACCTTTATAATTATCTTTTCCATCTTAGAGCCATCCTATCCAGACTGGACAACTTCTAAATAACAATATTCTTAAGTTGATGCTACATGGATGAGAAACATGGAACAGCAGTATTCAGAGAATTAGATTTACAGATCACTCTACAATTGAATTATCTACTAAGATGCATAAAAGATCAAGAGATGTATGACTAAAAGAGGAAGTGGACTAGTCATATAATAAAAATAAGGAATAACAGATGGATACCCCTTGTATTCTACTAGTATCAATATAATGTCAAGACACCTAGGGGAAAGGCCTCTAGTATTTTAGCTGGACCCTCTGAAGAGAACATAGTGAGAGGTGAGAGATGTATAAAAGTTGCACAGATTGAGAAGATATGGATGGGTTGTAATCTTGTCTTGCTTGTGGAAATACTCACATTTATGAGAACACAGATATATGAAAGTACTTATGTATAGGTATTTTTAAAAATTATAGATAATGGAAAAAAATCATCTTCTTAAACACTATCTGAAAATACCTTTGATATTTTTTATTGTGGTTTTTACCTTTCTTTCACAAAACTTGGACAGCCTTCATTTTTCCATGAGTTCCAATTTTCTTCAGTGCTTAATATATGCTGGAAAAAATATACAAACATGATTGACATCTGAACAATGGAAATACTCAGAATTCTACATGGTACCGAAAATAACAATAACGTAAGATACATACCTCTACCATTTTTGAAAATCTCTCTCCATCAGGGGGGTTTTCAGATAGTAGCTGTGATCAGAAAGCACACATTAAGCTTTCAACAACTTTCTGCATCAGAGACCCTATTAAAAGTGTTTGTGGTTCCCATACCTGAACTAATGTTATCCTTATTTTCCTATATGAGGCTGAAACTGTTAAATCTAGTTCACAAACAGAGAAAACTCCAAATTTCCAAGATTTTGATCACTGATGTCTTGTACTGAACTTACTTGATAGACTGATTTTGTAGTATCTTCAATCCACAGGGATTGCTCATCAGTTAGAACATAGTTTGAACTGGAAAAGACAGCAAATAAGAGGACAATGTGAGACAAAGATGTCAAATTCATGGCCCACAGCACTCCTTAGTGAAGCCTGAATGAGATTAAAATGTAATTGGGAAATATTTAACTACAAGAAATAAAAATACAATAAAACAGATAATATTAATATGTGGTTTTCTAAGTCAATATGCAGTCTGCGAGGATCCTTTACATGCAGTTTAGTGACACCTGTTTCTATTTGAGTTTGATATACTAAGACAGAGTTTACATATTTGCTTTAACACACACACACACACACACAACAAAACAAATATCACAACAATCTCTAAGTATAAATCATTACTACAGCAAATGTGACAAATGATGCCTGAAGTTTTCCTAAATTTATTGCATCCTGAGAGTGGCAAGGTATATACTGTATAGACAGCCAGCCCTGGAGTCAAGAAGACTAGGTAGGGTTGTTCAGTCATTTCAGTTGTGTCTGACTCCTGGTGACCCCACTGGAGTATTCTTGACAAAGATATTGGAGGGGTTTGCTATTTCCCTCTCCAGCTCATTTCACAGATGAGTAAACTGAGGTGAAGAGGGTTAAGTGACTTGCCCAGGGTCACAATGACTATTTGAACTCAGGTATCCTGACTCCAGGCCCAGTGCTCTAGTCACTGGACCACCTAGCTGCCCTGCAAATTATCTTAGTACCTGTAGGAAAATTTGTAAAATTCTAAGTTACGTGAGTTGCTTCTCTGGTTGTTTTTAAAATTGGAGAAAGGAGTTTCCACCCTGGAACTTTATCACAATAATGATATCGAGTATCATTCCACCCCATTGCATTTTAAAAATAGAATATAAAATATATATATGGTTATAATATATTTGTGAATACTATATTTTGCTTTTGTTTTTAAAATTTTCTGCATTGAATTCATTGCCATTATTGCTAAAATAGTCAGAGAAGCAACAAGAGCATAGAGACACAATTCATTTTTGTGACTTTATGCTGTTGGTATTTAGGAGAAATCCGTTTTTCCTCTTTTCTATAGCAATGAAAAGAAGATATACTAAAAATCTGTCTCTGATAGAAGCCTGTAGTAGTTCAAAAATAAAAATTAAACATTTCAACTATAACGATTTCAAATATAATCTTACTATGTCTAAGTGGTTACTAATTCCTATTGATATTCTGACTAGTCAGAGGGGCTGCTCAGTTGAGGAAGCCAGAGATAATCTTAAGGACTTTTTTTGGGCTAATTGGATTGCCAAATTCATGGCTACTGAGTTAGGCTGTTTTGGGATAGAAGGCTGGAGTTACTATGAAAGAAGTATGAATGACAAGGCCCACAAGACAAGTCAAGGTAAAAAATAAACAGTGAGACTACTATTCTGACCTAAGTCAGGGAGAGGAAGGTATAGGGATGCAAGACTATTCCTTAAGGCTAGATCTAGAATATTCACCTACCAGTAAGAAATATACTCTCCCAGAAAATTTGGAGATTCCCACTGATCAGGAATGATATGAATAGATTGCATTAAAAGACAAGTATAGGGTCAGCCAGGTGGTGCAGTGAATAGTGGGATCAGGAGGACCTGAATTCAAGTCTGGCCTCAGACATTTAACACTTATTAGCTGTGTGACTTTGGGCAAGTCAACCCCAACTGCCCTGCCTTCCCCCCTCCAAAAAAAAAAGATAAAAGTCAAGTGTAAAAGGACATACTACAGATTCTTAGTAGAAATACGCATTTGGCCTTTGGTTCCTGGATCTGCCCATTTATGGCTGTGATCTTTTCCTGGAAGTACTCAAATTCTCATATTTAGGGCTCATGGGTTCTCCAAACCCAAAGTGGTCACCAGTTTCTACTTTACCCGTCTTGGGAAAAGGAAAGTACTTCAGATCAATCACCTATTTAACTAGCTCTAGAGAGCTAGTTCTCAAACTATATGGGGAAGGAGAAATAACCCAAATAGGATAGTAAAATACATGTACCATAATCCAATCCTTGGAAATCTATTTCCTTACAACAGCAATACAGTTTTGGATAAATCCGTTTTCTCTAGTTTTTCTGGCAGACGCCCTCCATTCCCTAGGGATTAAAGTAGCAAATATCTGCTGCAAACATATGGTTGCTCTGTGTCCCTTATTCACAAAGGGTGCTCTTGGATACAGTGGAAAGAAGAATATACTAGGCAATCTAGGTCCAGCTTTACTTACAGCTAACCTCATTTTGTAATTCTAGCTATTTTTCAGGCTTCTGCTAATAAGTAATTTAATAGCTTACCTTTTGAATTTCACTTGCCCCTTGAGGTATTGAAATAAAATGAGATACTGCAGAAGGATGTGACGACGAAAGTTACTATCACTCAGCTGCAAATCCATAAGCTATATGCACACAAAAGACAAATCCGGGAGAAGAACAGTATTTACTTTATATAGCACAGTGAAAGTCAAACTTGGCCTAAATTTATAGCTTTTTTTTCCTTTTTGGAAGAGGGAGGGCAGGGCAATTGGGGTTAAGTGACTTGCCCAAGGCCACAAGGCTAGTAAGAGTTAAGTATCTGAGGCTGAATTTGAACTCAGGTCCTCCTGACTATAGGGCTGGTATTCTATTCACTGTGCCACCTAGCCGCCCCCTAAATGTATAGTTTTCTGCTACAGAAAAGTAAGATGAATTACAACAATGAAGAATCCATTGAGAAAATATATTGGCCTATTTCTTATGTATATTTTCTCAATGTTATTTTCCTCTTTGTAACTTCCTCCCATTGCTCTTAAGTTTTGTCTAATAGGGCCAAAGAGAACAAATCTAAACCTTTCTCCACATGACAAGTCTTTAAATATTTGAAGATAGCTCTCATTTCCTCCTTCTATCCTCAACTGTTCTCTTCTCTAGCATAAATATCCCTGATCAATCTTCATAAATATTATGAACTCAAAGCCCTTCAATTTGGTTGCTTTCTTCTGGAAGACCTCCAACTTCTCTAATAGATAGTTTGAGATTATTATTATATGACCTTTAGCAAGACTTACACATGGGCCTTAATCTCTTCTGTAAACCAACAGAACTGAACGGGTCTATAATGTTCTTTCCAGCTCTGAAATTCTGTCAATTATGAATTCTTGCCATTTCTAGTGCTCTACTAAAACAAGTACACTTAAAATGCTTTTCTCATAAATGAAGATAGCAAGACTTCATTAATTAGACTTTGTGATAAGAATGAACTTTCAAAATAAAATGCAAGGTTTGGACTATAAATAAAAGAATGAACTTTCAAAACAGGACTTAGGCTGAAATCTAGCTATGCAATAATTTGTGAATAAAGGGTTTGCCACATAAACTATGTAAATAAGATTAAAAGGAAATTAAACAACCTAAAATCATTTTCAAGCACTCAAGAAACAACCACTTATGCTTAAAAAAGTAACTTATAAGTAGAGATTATTCTTATTTATTTAGCGTACATTTCTAAAGACTGTCTTAGCCTAGTTTATGTAATATAGAGGCTCAAAAGAAATTAATATTAAAACATTTTCTAGCCCAATTAAAAAAAACCCAAACCCAAAACATGAAATCAAACCAATCTTTCCTCAACATGTCCATCCTGCAAGTTCAAATTAGAACTATTATATAAGACAGAAATTGCAGCTTCCTTCAGATTGTACTGTCTAAACATGGTTAATTAACACATTTAACCAACTTAAATATACCATGAAATTGATATCAGGTAGTAAAAAGTAAAGAGGATTTTAAAAGTTGGATATTTGTGGAAATGAAGGCTTTGTACCTTTTCACTTGTTAAGAATTTTGCAAAATATACATGTTCTCCTCCTGTTTTCAATTCTTCTAACTTCTTTCTTGAGGCTTGAGTATCATCCAGCTTATAACTCTTAAAAACAGCTAAAACCTCTTCAGAATACTGCAAAATGAAAATATCTATTAATTTTATCTTCCCAAGTCACCAAATACTGTTTCCTTGTACTTATTAGAAAAATAGACATTTACTGGCAATTGACTGCTTATTCATATATTTTAACACATTAAATGTGGAAAATATGATTTAAATACTTATCAAATAAGATTTCTTACCATTTAAAAAGATTCATTATCCCTCCTTTAATTTTTTAATTTTAGTTAGGATACAGGATAAACTGTAGAAAAGCTCTGATATTTTACATACATCCTTGGAAAGCTTAATTCTTTTTTTTTTTTTTTTAAGCAATTGGGGTTAAGTAACTTGCTCAAGGTTACACAGCCAGTCATTATTTATGTGTGGGTGCTCATTTTCTGAGGCCGCTTTCGATCTCAGGTCATCCCAACTCCGAGGCCGGTGCTCTTGCTCACTGCGCCACCTAGCCGCCCTGAAAAGCTTAATTCTTTAAACAACTGTAGAAGTAGAAGAGAACCCTTCATTTGGATTCAGGAAGACGTGGGTTCAAATTCTACCCAATATACTGAATAGATGTGTGGGCAGATCCTTTCGCCTCTCAGGAGATCATCCTTGTCATTTCACAGCATCCGTCCCTACTATTTTACTCTAATATAGTTTTGAATAAAATATAAAAGTGAAAAATAAACAGCAACATCAAATCATTTCTAAGAATGGTAAAGTTGCTGTTAAATTATCCCCATCAGTTTAATTTCATCATTAAGTAAAACATTTCTTGAACACTACCATAAGAATGCCTAAGTTATTACATTTGCATAGTGCTTTTTAATTTACAAAAAGTTTTCACATCCACTGTCTCATTTGATTCTCCCAACAATCTTGCGAACTGGACAGAATACACATTACTATCTTCATTTTCCCAATGAAAAAAGAAACAGAGAGGTTAAGGTGGTCCAAGATCAGTAAATGGTCTAGCCCAGTGAGTGCTCTTTTCATTATATTCACACTTTTGCTGTAACTAGAACTTTTAAATCCAAAAAGAAATTAAAGTCATTCCTTAACATACACCACGTGAACACCAGCTCAAATAGTAATTACACTTTAACTTCTGAAAACTACAAAATTGGAATAATAGCATGAAATTAATGAAGCAATTTACCTTGAGAAAAGTTTTCCATGAAATCTTCTCATAGCACTGCACAGGATTTCTGAAGTAATCCTGAAGTGACCAGAATTTTCTATATAGGTTGTAATCAATTGGAATGGAGCTAATGAAAAACAGTACATTAATTATATCATTCTATTTCTTTAGAAAGTATCTAAGGCAAATAAAATGAGAGAATCTCCAAGTTGAAAGGATTATTTAAGTCATTTGGTCCAATGAGTCCTGAATAAGACTCCCTTCTAGAACATAAGCCATAATTTCTCATCTAGGCTTTGCTTGAAGAAAGCACTCAAGTGAATGGGAGGTCTTCACAGCTTCCCCAGGCAGCCTGTTTCATGGATTCTGAATAATTCTACATGTTAGTAATCTTTACCTTAAATCAAACCCAAATACACCTCTGTGTTTCACACTGAACTTGCAGTTCACTAAAATCTCCAAACCTTTCCCAATGAACTACTGTCTAGTCATGTATTCCACAGATTATCCTTGGGTTTAAAAAAAAAAAAACAACTTCAGAAGTATAAAACTTTATTTATATACAGTCAGACAGATACATGTCTGTATACTTATCACATCCTTCACCCCAGTTCTTTTTTTTTTTTAAAGTAATTGGGGTTAAGTAACTTGCTCAAGGTTACATGGCCAGTCATTGTTTAGGTGGGGGTGCTCATTTTCTGAGGCCGGGACCAATCCCAGGTCATCCTGACACCGGGGCCCGCCCTCTTACTCACTGTGCCACCTAGCTGCCCCGACCCCAGTTCTTTTTAAGATGTCATTTTAATTTTTATATTACCAACACCTTACAGAGTATCTTATAAATTAAGTAGGCAGGTTGTAAGTTTGCTGAATTGAATTGAGAGCTAGTAAAATGGATTAAGGCATAAACAGAAACTTAGATTATGGATGGAGATACTTATTTTTATAATCAATGTAGAGCCTGTGGCTATAGAAATGGTGTAATGATAATACTAGGCTACCTTAAGGATTACGAAGGCCTTTACTCACAACAACCATGTGAGGTAGGTGCAAGTTAGGAGGACTGAAGGGGAAGAGAGGGAGGCCAGATTTGTGATTTCATGGGTATAGGGAATACCTACTGTGGAAACTTATTTTGCTAAGGCAGAGTGGCTCTCTGAGAATCCATGAGAGGCATTTAGAGCACTGAGAAGTCACACAGCCAGAATGTCAGAAGCAGGACTTGAATTCTGGTTTCCCTGACTCTGAAGTTCCTTTTCATTCATTATACCACAGTTTCTCAAGAGCATTTAGTATTATTACCCTTTCTCCATTTTACAGATTAGGAAACTGAGGTTCAGAAAGGTTAAATGACCTACCCAAGGTGATAGGTAGTAATTGTGAGAGCTAGGACTTGACTGAACTTCCTGACTAGTGATCTAGTCATACTGGCTACTGATCACAGAATATAAGGGCGGGAAATGACCCACGAGTCTATCTATTGCAACCTATAGCTCAATGTGAATCCCCTCAACAACATCTCTAACAAGCAGAAATTCACTTTTCACTAGAAGCCCTAACAGCGAGAGGGAACACACTACCTCTTAAGATCATTTCATTTAAAAAATTCAAAGACAGGATGATGACAAAATCAAGTCCTTGTTTTGTTAAGCTTTTCAAAAAATTACAACAATACACACTCTTTGATCGGCTATTTTACATATCTGCAGTGCCCAAAGTGAATTTATAAACAATTCCTTTAAATATATGGTATGACTATTAAGTTTTAATCAAACATACCAGAATTTGTTCATCCAAGTGTTGTCCCCTTCAAAGTGGTTACCTTGGAAGGCTATGTACTTATTCAAATGTTACTGACACTGCTCAAAAATTTTTCCAATCTCCTCTCTTGATGTTTACAGGACAATTTGGTTTTTTTGTTTTTAATAGTCTCAGTGGAGGCAATTTTTTTCCTTTGAAGTTAGATTTTTGGAAACAGCCAACGGACATTTGGAACAAAGTCTGGTGCGTACAGTCGTTCAGATCAAGCTTGGGTCATGTCATTTTCAGTCCAAAACGAGGTGCGACTATAAAGGAATGAGAATGAATTTCTCCAAAAATGTTCTGAGTAGTGATACTGTCACTGGGGTAAAGTGTACAGCCTCCCCAAGTGACTGCTCTAAAAGCCAACACTCATTTGGATGTATAAATTCAGGTATTTCATTAAAAAATCAGTCACACCATGCACAAGGAATATTAGGCAAGCAAAATTCTAAATCCTTAAGTAAAAAACAATACTTGGTGAATATATTCACACTCACATATAAAATCACAGAATTTCTGAGCAAAACTCCAGAGTACCTAAAAGTCAAATTTTCAGTAACCTTAACTATTTGGAACACAGTTATAAGTAACGGAAAATAGCCTGTAAGTTGAAGGAAAACAATTATGAAGTCTAAGCACTTTACTCTTTAGGAAAGGTATAAAGACCCTGTCAGACCCTAGAGCTCGGTATCTTAGAATGATATATATATTAAGAGAAACAATTTATACAATTTGGTTGAACAAGAGTTCTCATTCAAGAGGTAGGGCAGAAAAGAGATAGGTGGACATAAGAAAAGAAATATAAAAAACCCAAAAGAACTACTTCTTAAAAAAGCACAACAGTCTGGAGTCATTTACTAAGCCCTATGAACCTTGAAACCTGTATTATAAAAAAAAAAAAATTATGGTATGGTATAGAATGAATGCTGGAGCAAGAGTCATGAGGTACCTGGGTTTAAATCTCATTTTGACACTTACTATGTGACCATAGCAAAGTCAATTTATTTCTCAGGGTCTGGAGTTTTCTCAACTACAAAATGGGATTATAATGTCTACAGTACCAACCTCACTGGGCTACCTAATCTGCAAATCAGAGAAGATTGGCAAAGGTTTTGCAAAGTACTACATAATATCAGCTATGATGATGATGATGACGATGATGACAATGACTTGCTGTGGAATTTTTAAAAGTTCAATTATAGCATTGTACAATGGAAACAAATTAGAGGACCTAGGTTCAATTTCTGGTCTTGAAGCTTATTTACTACCTGTGTGCCTCGGGCAACTCATGAATCTAGTTTTTTCATCTGTAAAATAAGGGGTTTGGACTGGATGGCCTCTGAGAGTTCTTCTATCTAAACTTTAAGTAAGGTATAATACATTTTAGAAAGATTTCATCAAAAATGCCTGTTAAATAAATTTTGATACAAATGGTAAATTTATCTTAAAAATCCATTTATATGAAATACTACTCCCCCAAAGAGCTACAGAAATAAAAAAAGCATGCAATTAATCTTGGCTGTGCTGGAAGACTATGGAAGAGAGAACACAAGAGCTTTAGATGGAGGAAGAACTATGAATGTGTGAAGTTTTCTGAAACTGTGAAGCAGACCAGATTTGGGACAGGATAAATTTGTAAGGATCACAAGTCATCCGTAAGGAGATAAAGGAAGAGAAGGGATAGAGTTTAAAAAAAAAAAAAAGCACAGTTTTGAGTCAGAAGGGATCTTAGAGGACATATCTAGTCCAATCTCCTCATTTCACAGTTAAAGGAGTCCCAGAAATAAATGACTCGTCCACAGTCATACTGGCACTATGTAAAAGAGACAGGACCTGAACTTACATCACAGGATAACATCTAGATCTAGAAGAGACTTCAGAGGTCAAATAGTTCCATCATTTTATAGGTGAAGAAACTGAAACAGAGAGGTTAAGTGATTTGCCCAAGGTCACAGAGGTAGATGGCATCAGAGGCAAATTTTAACATGTCCTCTTACTTCAGAATAATTGCTCATTCCATGGAGTAGTGTGTAGCCTCCCATACTTTCAGATCCCAGAACTAGTGATCTTCCCCCCTCCAGAGCCTTGCTGCCTATCTCAAGGACACATAAGGAGGACTCACATAAGAATATAATTGTCAAGTATTTTGCTTGGAGTAAAAAAAAACAACTTTACCGGGTGTAAAAGATGGTGAAACTGTGGCAAAATATTCGTTCACCTGGAAAAGGTCTGAGTATTTTAATGGACTGAAAGCTCAGTATGAGTTAAAAGTGTAACATCAAAGTCAAAATCTAAATCAAACTAGTTTTGCATCAACAAGTACTGTGATTACTTCTAGAAGACAAGATTTAGGAAGAAAACCGATAGACTATGTTAAGTCAAACACCATCTAGAAGGGCAAACAGGATGGTGAAAGCATGCCAGCTAGGATCAGGTGAAGGAACTGGGTATGTTTAGCTCAGACAAAAGATAGCTGTCAAAGTATCTGAAAGTTTATCATGTGGAAGAAAGATTACAATTTTTCTGTTTGACCCCAGAAGACAGAGGAACTCAGAGCAACAGGTGGGAGTTTCAAAGAGGTATATATTTAGGCTTGATATATGGAAAATTTTCCTAATGATGAGAGATATCTAAAAGTTTATTGGCTTCCTAGGGAGTTGGTGATTTCCCTTTCAATGAGCAAAGGATGGGTGACCATTCTGAGGGTATGTTGTACAGGGAATTCTTGATTAAGTGTGGGTTAGAACATATGTTTCCTGAAGTCTTTTCCTAGTTTTAGGTTATCCAGAGATATTTAACTGATTGATAATAGAGTTGGGAATGAACTCTAAGCTAAACTTTATTTTTCATTATACCATGCTGCTTCTCAAAGGAGAAATGGAAAGAAGACAAACAAATTCATCTGCCTTTTTGTTCCTTACTAATAAAAGTTCTCAATGGGAAAAAGAATGATTCGCTAAAAAGATCCTCTTTTGAAGATAACTGTACAAAATCAATTTCCCAACTAAGGGAATTTGCTCAACTAAGGATCTGGAACAGATAATCTCTAAAGTTTCTCCAAGAGCTAGAATTCTATGATTTTATGACTCTTAAGTCCTCATTCATATCCTTGTGAGCAAAATGAGGGACTGATTGGGAGGGGGGACAGGAGAGAAAGGGCATCTACCAGAAAAGTTGATGTAAAGTAAGGCATCCAAGACAAGCCCAATGGTAGATGCACAGAGGGGATTGATTTAGGGCAATATTCCTATAATGTTGGGGAGCTAAAGTTGCCCTACATTTGTTCCCTTTTATAACCCTGAAGTTCATGAATCCCTTTTGAAAATACAAAAAAAAATCCCATAAGGTAACACATATTAAGCAATTATTAACCTACACTCAAATTACCAGAATAAGGAGGTAGATGATAAGGAAAGGTACAGAGAGTTTGAAAAACCAAAGTTGCAATTTTCAGAAATACTGTGGAAAGGTATCAAAGACAAATCTCAGCCACTTTACAATGATGTTCCAGTGGCTCGGCCATTCAAAATCTCTTCAGAAGAGCCACAGATTGCTACTCCTTATTAGTTCAATATTACTATTAGGATAAAATCTAACCCTCTAACCCCCTCCCCTTTATAACATTTCTATGGAAACATATGAGAGTAATAAATAAAAGTACCATATTAATCAAAGATATTACTACTCCTTACATCCACTACCATGGCCACACTGACTCACAAAACTTTAAGGTGATGATGTGTGTCTTTAGCCCCATCACCTTCTCTAAATGCAACTTTTTCCTCTGCCCCAGTCCTATATCCATTCTAGTACTTGGTAGGATGCAAAGGTCACACTATTATAATAAAGACAATAATAAACATTCCCCAAACTCACCAACTTGTTGTAGCTTCATCATCTCCCATTTCTCCTTCCTCTACTTCCATTCCTTCATCTCTATCCTCAATGTGCTTTAAAAAAAATGTGTATGTCAATGTCAATGCTAGTTTTCAGGGACATGAACAATGCTAGAATTCTAGACCACTATATTTAATATGTAGCCACTATTATGACAGTTTTGGGATCATAAATATTATAAGGTACTGTAGGCACCATTATTAGACTCATAGTAATGCCTGACACTTCAGGGTGAGATGATCTTTTAAGTGTTATATCACTTTAGCATTCTAAGGCTATAACATAGTTATGAAGACAAAGGAAGACGATTTAAGCTACAATAAATCCAGACCCTCGCAGTCCCCAAGTTTAAGACCAAGATCCATTACACATAAACCATTTCTAATCTAGGGGGTTCCCTACGTACTGAGTAAGAAATGCCCAGTGGTCACAGATATTTTTTCTCCCTACTTTCACCGTTTGGGATTTTTCTGTTATTCTCCTTCAAATTTTTCTACCTGCTTTCTGGGACCACTACCTTTGTCACCCCCCCCCCCGCCCCATTCCCTTATTTTACTGTCCAAGGTGTGTTTTCAGTGACTGTAGGACTAAAAGCACAGAGGAAGTTATGGGACCAATTTTTGTTTTGCAACAGGGACCAGAGGATGACAAAAAAAAATTTCCATTCAAAAGCAAAAGTATTAGAAGTCATGGACTTCACCAACCTCCAAAATGGAACCAAATGCAGAAGGAGGAGCTGGAACACTAAATGGTTTCCTAGAGCCATACTGTACGTGTTAGTGTAGGTTCCTTAATAAGTATCAGTATAATGCTACACATTAGGCACATGAACTATACATCAAAATAAGCCTCAATTTTCTAGTTTGATTTAGAAAAGTTTTTAATAGTGTCCCCACCTTAAGAATAAGTGTACCAGAAATTTCCAAGTTTAAGTCAAGACTAACATGTTATATTTCTTTAAAAAGAAAATTTTCTAATGCTTAATGCTTTATAACTCTCAGCAAAAATACCATTTCCATCCTGACATCAGTCCTTTAAAAAAAAAAAAAGAAAAACAAACTTGTAATATTCAACAAGCAAAATTTAAAACAGTTCTCACCTTCTGACCCAAGGTGCTCTCCTGTTCATTGGTGTTGAAAACAGTGACATTTTCAAGATTAAACTGACTTTGTAAGTTAAGGCCTGTTTAAAAATAAACAAAAGACATGTATGCCATAATCAAAAAGCTTATTGGTATCAAAACACTCAAAGACCTGAAGTACTTAAAGGCAAAGATGATATAAAGTTAAAACAGCAAATTAATCTAAAAGTCAACCTATCATCTTTACAGACAGAACTAAAACCAAACCACTGGTTTGAAAATCTTTTTTGAAATTCACTTTATAAAGAGTTACCTTCAATGAAAACCTGTTAGTTCTTTAACTCTAATCTACTTTAAGGTGGTAGACAAGCTTTAGAAAACCAGAGAGTATTAAGAGTAGCCTCCCTACATATATCACCAATTCTGGAGTGAAGTGGGATTGTGAAGTGTCTTTGAAATATAACTGAAATGGACTGCAAACAAGTAGAAAAGGTCAGAGAATGGCTGTAATGGAAATGGTAATTTAAAGATTTTCCCTGCCCCTCAATAGGCTGAATGTAATCAACATGGAGCCTGTGGTGGGGGGAGTTTGCTGAATGGGTGGAGCAGGAAATGAGTCAGAGCAGTTAGGGTGGAGGGAGAGAGAGGACACAGGTAAGCAGACATTTAGGATTCTGAGTGTTTGTGGGAAGGCCTGAGGAGGGGAAGGCTTTGGAATGGAGTTGCCCTCTGCAGTGTTACTATGTACAGATTTCTTTGTTGCTATGATGGACTTGGTTTTCTGGTGTTGGGATTTGGCATTCTGGTCTTACAATAAATGTTTTACTCCTGTCTTCTATATGGAGAGTCTGTTATATTTTACAATTCAGAACTATGCCGGCATATTCATAGTCACCGTGTTTAAACCCTGCTTTCACTTTATACTTCTCTCAAAGGAAAAAATAAAAACAATAATGCCTCTCTCACAGATACCTGGCTCCATTTCAAGATACTTGGTACTTTGATGAATCCATGGTTTATACCCAGAGTAATGGAGCTCACCTGGGCACAATTATCTTGTCATCTTATGTGATTCTTGTCCAAGTTTTTTGTTAAATGTTGCATAGAAGATTTACCCAACATACCAGGTTCTCCACACTGCCCACATTTAAGTCATCTGGGAGGAGGGAGCGGTACCAAAGAACAAATTGGAAAGGCACCCCAGAATGTATCTAGTCCAGCCTTTGTCTAATAAAGAATCTCTTCTTAAAATGACACATCCAACAACTGAACCCCCAAGCCCTTGACTGAAGACTTTTCATGGGAGAATCTCACTATCTTCCAACACAGTTTAGTCTACTCGAATTGTTAGGAAACTTACTTCTGTTAAATTTGTGAAATTTCCACTTATTCCTCCTGACTGCAGAGCTGGTGCTCTATTCATTGCTCCACTTATTCCTAATGTTGCCCACTGGGCCAAGCAAAACAAATCCAAATTCTTCTTTGGCATAATAATCTCTTAAATACTCAAAAACAACTATTATTACTCCCAATACATCTTTTTTAAAAAATAGACTAAACCTATCAGTTTCTTCACCTGATCTTTATATGGCATGATCTCAAGCACACAATCATCATCCTGCTCACTCTCCAACTTATCAGAATTGTTCTTAAAATGTAGTGCCTAGATCTAAATACAACAATTCAGATATGGTCTACCTGAACAGACTAAAGAGGAACCATCACTTCCTTAGTCATGAATATTGTTTCTTGTAATGCAGCCAAAGATCATATTAGATTGTCATGCAGTCATACTGCCCTGTTAACTCAGAATTTGCAATCTACTAAACCCTCTCAAATCTTTAGATGAACTACCTAATCATCTTGTACTTGCAGAGATGATTTTATGAATATGGGTATAAGACTTTATTTATTTCTTTAAATTTTATCTAGTGAGGCAGTAGGTGGACAGAAAGTTGAATTTGGAACCAGGAAGAACTTGTCAGTTCCTGCCTCTGACACATATTAGTTAAGTAATCATAAGCAAATCACTTAACTTTTCAAATCCCTCAATCATCTAAGACTTTAGGTTATAGAACAGCTGGTCATCTGGTAGAACTGAGTTTCCATACCAGGAGGTCCCTATGTAGATGAAATCATAGGTCTTTTCATCTCATGAGTTTTGATTCAACACTCTTGACTGTCCAGATATTTTTAGATCTCAACTCTGCTATTCAGCATGTTAGCTATACCAGTTCGTATTATTTGCAAATCTGATAACCAATCTATGCCTTTATCCAAGTTAATGATAAAAATATTGAATTAGCACAGGCTCAAATATAAATCCCTAGGGCACTTCACTAGAGACACTAACCTATTAATGATTACTTGTTCAGTCTAGTCATTCAACTATCACGTAGTTCTTCCAAGTCTATCCTTTAAGAAAACTATGGAGGGGGCAGAGCCAAGATGGTAGAGTAGAAACTTCACTTCCAAGGTGCTCTGTCCCACCCCACCTCCAAACAATGTAAAAGGGGAATCTGAACAACTTCTGGAGCCCCAGCACCCACAGAATGACACAAAGGAGCTAACCTCCTGCTGAGGACAGCCCAGCAGCCCTGCAGTGAGCAGCCAGCACAGCGCTCTGAGAGCGGGCAGCACAGCACACTGGCAATCGACAGCACAGCGCTCTGGGAGCCGAGCCCAGGCCCACCGCGGTTTTAGCCCCAGAATGGCCACACCAGCAGCTAGCTGGAGGGACCCCAGAACACCAGCAGTTGTGGCGATTCCAGAATTATCAGCACAGACATGCCTGGGACAAAGTGAGAGGTTAGTGCCCTATGGACTTTGGGACCAGTATTTGGGGAATGAGTTGGCTTCCTCCCCTGGGGGCGAAAAGCTGCTGAGGAAATGTGGCACAGAGGCCATTTTGCAGTGTCAGTGGCAGGTCCAGCTCCTGGTCTGTGAACTGTAGAGAGATCCAACAATCAGTCTGGGGATTAATCGCTCTTGCTTTAACCTGCTTGGATCTGGATTGTGGTCTTGGGGGCAGACCTGGGGTGGGTATTCAATTTGCCAGAGCGGGTGGAGGCAGAAGCTCTCCTATCTGGTGGCAGAGTCCTACTGTGGCAACAAGCCCAAAAATCAAGTAATTAAGTGGCAATATGCCTAGGCAAAAGAAATAAAATAAACAGAAAAATGCAACTTTAGACTCCTATTTTGGGGGCAAAGAGGATCAAAGCATGGAACAGGAGGAGGACTGTGAGGTCAGAACTCCTGCACCAAAAGCCCCAAATGAAAATACAAGCTGGCTACAGGCCATAGAGGACCTTAAGAAGCAGATAAAAGAAGTGGGGGAAAAACTGGGAAAAGAAATGAGAAAGATGCAAGAAAAGTATGAAATGACAGCCAACAGCCTGACTGAGGAAAACAACACCTTAAAAAATAGACTAACTCAAATGGCAAAAGAGGCCCAGAAAGGCAATAAGGAGAAGAATGCCTTAAAAAACCGAATTTGCCAGATGGAAAAAGAATCTCAAAAGCTCACTGAGGAGAATCATTCCTTCAGAATTAGACTGGAGCAAATGGAAGCTAGTGACTTTATGAGAAATCAAGATGCTGTTAAACAGATCCAAACAAATGAAAGAATAGAAGGCAATGTGAAATATCTCATGGGAAAAACCACTGACCTGGAAAATAGATTCAGGAGAGATAATTTAAAAATTATTGGACTACCTGAAAGCCATGATCAAAGAAAGAACCTAGAAATCACCCTTCAAGAAATTCTCAAGGAAAATTGCCCTGATGTTTTAGATCCAGAGGGCAAAATAGAGGTTGAAAGAATCCACAGATCACCTCCTGAAAAAGATCCCAAAAAAGAAAACTCCCAGGAATATTATAGCCAGGTTCCAGAATCCCCAGATCAAGGAGAAAATACTACAAGCAGCCAGGAAGAAACAATTTCAATATTGTGGAAACACAATCAGAATAGCTCAGGACCTGGCAGCTTCTACACTGAGGGATTGAAGGGCATGGAATATGATATTCCAGAGGGCAAAAGAGCTGGGATTGAAGCCAAGGGTCACCTACCCAGCAAAACTGAGTATCTTGTTTCAGGGGAAAATATGGTCATTCAGTGGAATAGAGGTCTTTCAAGTATTCTTGAGGAAAAAACCAGAGTTGAATAGAAAATCTGACATTCAGACACAAGAAGCAAGAGATGCTTGAAAAGGTAATCAGGGAAAAGAAATCAAAAGGAACTTATCAAAGGTGAACTATTTACATTCCTACATGGAAAAACAATAACTATGTCTGATGAAACCTTTTTCGTTATGAAAATAATTGAAGAAGGATATATGCACATATGAATACATATGTGAATGTGTGTATATATGTTTACAGGTATACATGGATAGAGGGCACAGGTTGAATTTGGTGGGAAGGGATGATACTTAAGGGGTGAAGCTAAAAGGTAAGAGAGGAAAGTGACAGGAGGAGATGGGGAGAGACAGCGTAGGGTAAACTATCTCATGTAGAAGAGGCAAGGGGAAGTAGTTGCAGGGGAGGGGAAGAATAGGAAGGGAAAAAGGCAAAACCATATTCTCATTGAATTTGGCTCAGGGAGAGAATCACATACTAAATGGTATATCTCACCCTGCAGGAGAGGAGGGGGAAGGGGGATAAGTGGGGGGATGATAGAGGGGAGGGCATTCTAGGGGGAGGGGTGGTTGGAAGTACCCATTTTCGAAGAGGGACACGATCAAAGTAGGGAATGGACCAGGTGGGGGGTGGGATGGGTGGGAGGGAAATATAAGCAGTCTTTTACAATGTATCTACTATGGTAATGTTTAGCATAGCTATACATGTACAACACATACTGAATTGCTTATCTTCCCAGAGGGAGTGGGTGACAAGGGAGGAAGGGAATGGATCTGAAATTCCAAGTCTTAAAATTAAATGTTTCAAATGTATATAAATACTATTATTAATACTATTTTGCATGTAATTGGGAGATAAGATGTGCAGGCACTGGGGCTCAGAGATTCACCTTGCCCTAATGGCAAAGCCAAAGGGGGTATGGGAGAAGATATGGGAGAGAGCAGATTGGATGAGGGGATATCTAGTGGGACTGCTATTCTGGGGTGGTGGGTAGGGAAAAAATGGGGAAAAAATTGTAACTCAAAATCTGGTGGAAATGAATGATGTAAACCAGAAGTTAATAAAGCATTTGTTAAAAAAAAAAAATTATGGAGAATTTGTCAAATGCTCTTTATACACTGAATCTACAACATTCCAATGAGCTAGTAACATGCAAAAAAAGAAAGGAGGCTAGTTTAGGATAACCTATACTTGAAGAAGACATGCTAGTTCTTTCCAATTACCACTTCCCTTTTAAAATATTCACAAATGAATCCTTTCTGGCCAGAAACTGAAGTCAATTTTGCTGACTACAAATTGAAGAATCTGTTCTTTTCTTCGAAAAGCAGAATGTATGCCCTTCTAAGACTTTTCAAAGATCATTGACAGTAAGTGGATTAGTAATCACATCTACCAGTTCTTTTACTATTTTAGGCTATAGGTCCATCTGTATCTGAATATGAACATCTATGTTCTCTCTTACTATCTTTCTGTTATATTTGGCAAGGAGTTCCCTATAAGCCAATTCTGTTGTCTTTTCCAGTACAAATACCTTTCTTCTTGACAGAGGAAAGAGAAGCAAAATTAAGAGTCAAGGAGACATGCTTTCTTGTTTATTATTATTCCAGACTCCTCCATCACCAGTTATCACTCTTTTCTCTAAGATAAATAACCCTCTTCCCTTTAGCTTTAATGTTCTATCAGCAGCTTGTCCTTTCTTTGAGCCTTCTCTTTTCCTTAATTTAGCTAACCCCTACCCTCTTGCTTTCACCCATATGAACTCTGGAATTTTTGTCAACATTCTTAAAAGACAACCATGTCTTGCTTTTGTACTCAACCTTTATAACTTGTCTCTATTTAATTTACATTTTAAAAATACACGTGTTAAAATTTTAATTTGGTCCATGAGTTGTAGCAATATTATCATCTATAAGTAATCTGCCCTGATCTTGTGTCTTCAGAATGTATTCTTGAGAACTTCTCATTCCTCTTGGACTGGTTTTCCCATAGATTTGTCCAAATAATCCTCCCTATCTTTTGTAACCTACTGTGAACTATTTTGTTTGTTTGTTTGTTTTGGAGGGCAATTCGGGTTAAGTAACTTGCCCAAGATCACACAGCTAGGTTTTTGTTTGTGTGTTAAGTGTCTGAGGCCGGATCCGAACTCAGGTCCTTCTGACTCCAGAGCTGGCGCTCTAATCACTGCACCACCTAGCCGCCCCTTATTTTGAACCTAAATCTATTTTGAAACCTATTTAGACCATGACAGACCACACCCGGGTTTCTTCTTCTTTTCTATTACAAATTC
This sequence comes from Gymnobelideus leadbeateri, assembly GCA_011680675.1. Classification (NCBI taxonomy): domain Eukaryota; kingdom Metazoa; phylum Chordata; class Mammalia; order Diprotodontia; family Petauridae; genus Gymnobelideus; species Gymnobelideus leadbeateri. Next base: position 104,306 of record WOXC01011272.1, read on the forward strand.
TGAAATAGTTTAGTAATAATTTTCCACCAAGTTTTCCATGATGTCCCAAACCACTTACTCTCATTGGTACCTCCATCTTTTAAAAGATGAAGGTATCATTTAATTAAGAAATCAGCAGCAACTCTGCTTTTGTCAGAAATATTGAGAGTGTTCCAACAGTTCTCTGTTTAATTTGTTTCCCACTAATTGTGTACTATGCTGGCAGGCCAGGCCAAGTAGATAAAAATCTACTTTCTCTGACAATGTGATGTTTAGTATTCTTTGTTTATAATATTACTTGTGTTTCAGCTGCTGTTATCTTTACCCAAATGCTTTCCACTATGTTGTATCACCATCTTATTCCCATCTTCCTGGTACCTAGAGTTTCTTTAGAGTATCTCTGTGATTTCTTCCTGGCCCTCTTACTACTATCCTTTCTTAATCAGATGTAGCATTCCAGAAGTATATTCTAGTCAATAGCCTGAGAGATTCATTTACAGACCTTATCCATACTGATGTATTAATTTAACAGGCTACCCATGCAGCTGCATGCCATTATTTTCATCTCTTCACCAAATATTCTTTTATTGTGTGTGGCTCAATTTTTTGTATTTCACTTATTTGTCTTTGTAGTTGAATATAATTAACATATAAGGAAAGAAGAGTATCTGGCAGGCCCTTCTATTAGGGGTAAAGTCTTTTCCTGAACCTTACAAAGAAAATCTTCCACAATGCTGGGGAATACTTTGAGTGAACATTTATCTCCCTGCTCAATAGTTTTATTTTATGTCAGCATTCAACAGACTGCTGAAGAAAGTTATCTTTATAGACAAGTTTTTCATGGGATTTTGAATGGTTATGATGTATGTACAAGAACATCTTGTTTGAAGAAAGCATTTAAGGTTGCATTTTGTTCTAATTAAAATGTTTTCTTGAAATCAACAAGTAGTATCTTATTCTCTGTATCTCAGATAATTTTTATTACAAGATGTAGTTTTCTTTTAAAAAAAAAGGTGCAGGTGGGAAATCATATGTAGAATATTGTATATGCTGTCAGATATGGTTCATGTATTCTGTTAATCTGCCCTTTTATCTCTTTAAAAAAAAACTTTATTATTTTTCCATCTTTTTTTTGGGGGGGGGGAGGTAAGGTTAAGTGACATGCCCAGGGTCACACAGCTAGTTGAGTTTCTGAAGCTGCATTTGAACTCTGGTCCTCCTGACTCCAGGGCCTATGCTCTGGGATCTAGGTAGGATCACCTAGCTACCCTAAACTTTGTTATTAGAAGGGATGGCTTGATGGGCAGGAGAGGGAGGAGGGTTACATTAAAAAATGTATATGACATAAAAATAAAAGGGAGCAATTAAAATAAGATATGATTTTTTAAAAAGTTGCTTTCTAAGGTGTGTCACCCTTGATCTAGTGAACTAAGTTATTTCTTCTCACATTTTCATTGAGGATGCCTTCACTGTCTATGTAGATTATTCTCAAAATGATTTTAGGCCAATAAGGAAGAGTTTAGATAAGACTAGTGGCTATCAGTATCTAAGTGTTTTTCTTTCTTTTTTTTTTTTTTTGCTAAATACCATCTCTGATTATTTCTTAAAACTCTTTTTGAGTTTTCCCCTCCTCTGAGATATCTTGAGAACAGATGCCCATAAGCCTTTAAAGGTATTACCCTATAAGCACAGATTTCTTCTGTATGAAGGTTCAATGGTACTTCCTTAATCCATCTGCTGAAGGGTCTCTGCCACTTCTTCAAATAGCATACTGAATAAGGAAGGGAATATAGTCCAAGAGTAGGGATTCTACTATTACTGTGACAACAGCTCATTATAAAAATGTTGGCCTATTTATTTTAACTTCACCTCTTTTTGGTGTTCTTTCAGTTTTAAGTACAAATGTTCTTCGTATAAGCTGTTTTACCTGATCTTATCCCTAGTTCTCTGTAGGCTTCAGGACATGAAGATGTAAAGGTTCATAGCTGTATGTTTGGATAGCTCACAAGCATTCCTTAAAGAAATGAATAGGGGCGGCTAGGTGGCGCAGTGAGTAGAGCTTGGTTTCGGCTTCAGACACTTAACGCACACACAAACAAAAACCTAGCTGTGTGACCTTGGGCAAGTTACTTAACCCCAATTGCCCTCCAAAAAGCAAAAAAAAGAAAAGAAAAGAAAAGAAATGAATAAAGGAACTGCCAGAAGGGAGTTCATTACACAGCCAAAGGAAATAAGAAACATCAGTGCATGGTATATTAGGTCATCTTTTCTTGAAATGCTCAGGGTAAGCATGAAGAAACAGATGCAGCTAGACAGCTCACTGGGTGGAGCACTAGGACTGTAATCAAGATGATCCGAGTTCAAATCTTGCTTGAGATTCTTACTTCCATGACCCTAGGCATGTCATTAACTGCTCTCAGTCTATTTCTTTATCTGTAAAATACTTATGATCTTATAAAGGCCATGACAAAGACTACTACAGCTTATACAACATCTTTTGCAAAGACGGAGTGAGTAGAGATGTTTTATAAAGAATGTAATAAGAGACTCTAAACTAATTAACATATACTTTTGTTCTTGATGAAGCCGATGGAAACCACATTTGAACATTTGGTTCAGAATCCATGAACATAAACCCAAAAGCTTAGACACTGACTATTTGGGTGCCTCGTATACTTTCTTTAAAAAAAAAAAAAAGTAGTGGGGAAAAACATCAAAAGTCACAGAGATTGTTAAGATATAAGATAATGGATGTGAAAATATTTTGGAAAGTAAGGTTCAATTAAAATGAAAGATGTTAACTAAAAATTTCAACAAAAGGAGGGTTTTACTTTAGGAATAAAAGACATTTTTCTATAGGCTTTATCTACCAGTAGAAGAATAGAAAACAATAATTTTCTACTATGCCTTTTATGAAATTACATAATTATGATTACTTTAATATCTTTGTCAAGGTTCCATTACCAGGAACAGTAGACAACAATCCTTTTAACAACCATACAAAAGTCAGATGTACGTCCTTTGTCTAATTTGTAAACTCACCTGATTTCTCTGACAAAGGAAAAAGTCTGGCCAAGAAAAGCTGAATCCTTCCACAGAACACTGTATTCTGGGATTTTGATAATCTTCTTAGGAGATCTAAAACAATATATAGAAATGAAAGCAAAATAGATAGAAAGGAGGATCCTGTCTTTATTACAACGATACCCAAGCACCTTAACTACATGGTCAAAGATATTCTTCCATAAGTATCAGTTCTCCAAGTATAGTCTTTACGATCCCCCTATTTATTCTTATTTAAAATACCATGGATATTAGCTTTAAGATAATTTAGTAATCAATGTCATCTCATTAATTTCAACATTTAATTAAAAATATGTAATGCATTATGATATATTACAAGAAATACTCAGAAATACAAGAAATACAAGAAATTCTCAAAATCATTTCCCTTTTTCTGTTTCTGTTTATTACAGAAACAAGAACTGAAGTAAATGGTCTGTGGAACACTTTTCCCATGAACTAAAAACATCTGACAACAACTACCCTAGGGGAATTACTCTAAATCTCCTGAAATCTTAAGGCTGTCTAAAATATTTTTAACAAACAAGAAGTTGTAAAGTAACAATAGTAAAAGCTGCTATGTTATATGGTGATTTAAATACATGATTCAAAATAACACCATGAAGTAGGTATTATTACCCCCATTTAACAGAAGCTCAGAAAGACTGAGGTGGTATGGAAATAAGATGCAAACTCAAGTTTGCAAATTGAGGGCTCTAGTGTCAGAAATAAAACTATAGCATATTTTGCATGTCACTAGCCAAATTTTCACAGGGTAAATGCTAAGATTTTTGTTTCTCATATTAATTACCACAAATCTAAATGCTACCATAAAAAAGATAACATTTCTACTTTTAAATGTTTTTACTTACCATTGCACATGCGCAACAAATAGTTTTTTCCAGCAGAATAGAATATATTCTGTAAATAAAAAAACTTCTTATTTCATTGATTTGCAGCCAGTTCCACTACCTTTAAAGTAGTCTTCCATAAATGCAGCAAAAGTAGGAAATCTAGTAACAAACTAAGCTTGCTCTTCAATTACCAAAAACTTAATTCCAGAAATACAAGAGAGAGGAATACCTGATACTTAACAGGTGCTTCATTTAACTGCTCTGGCATGATCAAATTTCCTATTTCAGCTTTCTTCAGGGATGAATTTCACCTGACTCTCTAGGAATCTAAGAGTAATGCAAGTCATCTCAGGACACCCAATACAATTTACACAGGGATAATCCTTTCTACCACTATCAAATATGTGATCTTTTGTCTCAAACTAGAGCTATAGGGAGAATTAATTACATGACATACCGTTATAATATTGGAGGATTTCCAGAAAGATAAATAAGAGGAAAAACAGTGTTAACAAAAAAGAGAAACAAACTTACTGATTTCCAAGTCGCGACATTTTTCTCCACAAAGGTGAAGACTGTGTCACACTGATCCAAAGGAAGACAATCCAAAACATCTCCCAATAGTACAAAAGGTGTAGATGCTGTACAAATACCTTTAAGTGGGGGCATATTTCAGTTAGAAAATTTAGAAAACTGCAAGTTTATATAATCTATGAAGAATAATGCAGAATTTTTTAAAAGGTAGACAAAATACTCTTTAAAAAGAGGCACAGGGGGCGGCTAGGTGGTACAGTGAATAGAGCGTTGGCCCTGGAGTCCAAAGGACCTGAGTTTGGATCCAGCCTCAGACACTTAACACACACAAACAAAAACCTAGCCTTGTGACCTTCGGCAAGTTACTTAACCCCAACTGCCCTCCAAAAAGAAAAAAAAGGGGGGGGGCACAGGGAGATTTATTTCAATTGAAGAAAAAAATAATGAAGATAAGATTCCACACCACTTCTCAGCCATTTCTCTCTTTCATTCCCACTTTATCTGTTCCCTTCCCCCATTAGAATGCAAGTTCCTTGAGAAAAAAGACTATCTTGGAAATACAAGAACATACCTGTATCCCTAGCACATAGGGTATTCTAATTCTATCTCCTCTTTCTGTTCTCTCTCTCTTTCTCTCTCTTCTCTCTCTCTCTCTCTCATGATGCTATCTTTTAAAGTCAATGATATTAAAAAAAACCCTGATGAATAAACATTATTTAATAAGAAAACTTTTTTCCATTTCCATGTAGTTCTGTATACATGGAAATTCGAAGTTGAGTCCAATTTCAAGGCCCAGGCCCACCACTTACTAGTTGTATAGCTCTGTAGCAAATCATTTAATTTCAATTCATCTGTAAAATGGCGATGAATTTATTCACAAAATGGATACAAACATGTACATGCATGGATGCATGGATGTTATGTGTACATACACACACATGATATTTTGAATTGGACTTGTAAGTAAACTGCTTCTACCAATACAAACGGTACGGCCATGAAATTTATGTCTTAAAGAGTTGCCTTGGAAATTTAGAAGTAAAATGACATGCTAAGGATCCCAGAGCCCCTGCATTAGAGGCAGGACTACACAAGTTTTCCTGATTCCTAGGCTGATTTCCTCTCGGCACTAAGCCATGCTTCTCTGATAACATTTACACTATCTACCAAACAAAGATGTTTTGAATCTATGTAAATATGAATTGATGTTACCTTTTACAATCTATCAGAATGACAGACTTAGAGTTAGGAGATCTGGATTCCTGTTCCAGATCCAACACTTATTAGCAATGTATATAAATGTGAGTTATTACAAGGTAGTGTGAGCAGAAAGAGAAAATGTCTAAGACCTGGCTGTCCCTACCCTTGAAGAGCTTACAATCTAGTTGGGAAGAAAATTCAATATGCCAGAATCAGTTAGGGAACAAAAAGAAAGTAATAAGTGATATTATAAAATTAATGAATTAATTGCAAATTGATCGTGCTATAAGAATCAAAAGAAGAAGTGTATTAATTTAACACGTATATGTGAAACTATAAAAAAATTAAACATAATTATAAAGAACTCTGAAAAATGTTATACAAGTATTATTTTTTCCCCAAGGAAAAAAAATTTTGCCTTTAAATTACAACTAAATTTGATACAGCCCTCCGCTATAAATTTTTTTTTTCTCAAGCCCTGACAAACTGAAGAAATTAATTATAAGAGCTGACTTGGTAGAATTTTGCAAATAAAATAATAGTTCTTTCTCCCCACAAAGGAAACATGAATACTAAAATAAGCATTTACTCATTATTATTCTTTACTAACTGTATGACATAAATTGGACTTGGTACTTGCACTAGTCAAATCAAGCCAAGAAGCATTTAAGTGCTACTATGTGCCAAGTAACAGTCCCTGCTCTATAGAAACTCACAATCTAATGTGAAAGACAACGTGTGAACAACTGTATACAAAAAAGATATAGACAGGATAAACTGGAGATAATTTTAGAGGGAAGGCACTAGTATTAAGAGGGGATCTGAAAAAGTTTCTTGCAGAAGGTGGGATTTTAGCTGGGACCTACAGGAAGTCCAATAACATCTGAATAGGCAATAAATGTTTCTTAATAAGAACATGAATTCATAAACATACATACCTAAATTCAATATTATTAAAAACGGGAAATACTAACTACATTTCATATCACAAATTTAGTTTATTGCTATCATTAAGTACCACCTTACCCTACAAATACTTCAATTCTTCAATGAACACATTTAACCAATTAAAACTAAGAATACAAATTAAATACTGTGAGAGATGTTTAATTCAATTCAAAAATAGGTTACTGAATGACTACTATTCCATAAACATTAATCAAGGGCCTACAACATGCAAAGCACCATTCTAAGTGCCAGGGGCATAAAAGATAAAAATAATACAGTTCTAATCCTCAAAGCACTTACATTTAATCGGAATGGATACAGGTACACAGATAGATACAATACAAGGTTTGGTACAAGAGTCGCAAAGGAAAGATCTAGGCAAAGCCCTCTAGGAAAATCTGAGGAGGAAGAAACAACTTTTGGTGAGTGGGGAGGAGAATCAGGGAGTTTCACATAGGAAGTGACACCTGATTTATGGTTTGAGAAAAGAAAAAAATTTTTTTCTTTTTTTTTTTTTTTGGGAGGGCAATTGGGGTTAAGTAACTTGCCCAAGGCCACACGGCTAGGTTTTTTTATTTGTGTGTGTGTTAAGTGTCTGAGGTCGGATCCGACCTCATGTCCTTCTGACTCCAGGGCCGACGCTCTACTCACTGCGCCACCTAGACGCCCCAAGAAAAAGATTTTTAAAGACAGATGATAAAGAAGTACATTTCAAGAATGTAGAACAGCTTCATACATTCACAAAGGTTAGGGATGGAATATTGTTGGAGAATAAAAGTATTCAAGTTTGACAAAAATAGATTGTGTGAATGAATGGAAAAACTTTTATTAAACTTTTATATGCATACCAAGTGCTCAGAATACAAATAAAAAGAAAGAAAAAAAAGAGTTGAAGCACAGTGTCAAGGATAAGAGCAGGCCTTGAAGCTAAGTTCAAATCCCACCTTCTGACATGTGTGACCTTGGCAAAGTCACTTAATCTATTAATTCTTTAAGCTACTCTCTAATACTAGGAAATTGCAAAGAAAGTACCAATCTGCATCGTTAGAAGTATATTTTTTCATTTGGGAGTTTTCTGTACTTATCAATTAACAAGTCAATTAATATCAATTAACAAGACATTCAATAGTCTCAATTCCCTTATTAAGCACTAAGTATGTTTATAGCTCCCAAAGGTTCCCAAAGTGGTTGATACCGCTCCCTAGTGGGAGCTGGAACTATCTAGAGGGGTGGAAGGTAGTACCTTGTGTGCAAGGGGGAGGTGAGGAGGAATGTTCACTGAATAAGCATTAGGGAAAGAAGAGGAGAAAAATTTGAAAAGCCATTCGAACACGTTTCATCTGTCGTGTAACCGAGTTAAAGCTGCAGTGATTACACTATTTTCCAAATAAACACACAAAATGCGAGTTATAACTGATCAGTGGTCAAGTCCAATGGAAAGATCTTAACAAGCAAGTGTTGGCAGGCGAGCATGTTGCATGTTGTTGGGGAGTCCAGCATGCATGTGCAGGAATATGTGAAAAACCTCTGCAAAGTTAAAATGAATTATTAAATTTAAGATGTTATTTAAAAATAGATATATTTTATGTATTTTTTGAAATGATGAAAGTTTCAAAAAACCATTAAAGGGTTAAAAAGAAAATAGTTTCACCCCATTCTTTTTTGGGTTTGTCACTCCAGAATTTGTTTTGAGGCTGAACATAATTGTTTCAGGGGAACTGGGGAGTCAGGCAACTTCCAGCCTTTTCTTTGCCGTACTAGCTCTGCTTTTCAAAGTCTAAAACTGAACTCAGTATCTTTTCCTCCAAGCTCTCCTTCCATCAAACTTTTCTATTTACTGTCAAGGGAATAGCCATCCTCTCAATCACCCATGCTCACACAACTTAGGTGTCACCCTCAAACCCACACTTTCACTACCCAGATTTGTTGCCCAGATCTGTCAATTATACCTTCATAACATCCTCCACATATGCCCCCTTCTCTCCTCTGACACTACCTCCACCCAGATACAATTCCTCATCACCTCATACTTGGACTACTGCAACAGGCTGCTGGTTGGTTTGTCTGCCATAAGTCTCTCCCCATTCCAGTAGATTCTCCACTAGGTAGCCAAAGTAATCTTTCTAAAGCACAAGTTTGACCATGCCATTACTCTCACCTCAATAAACTTTAGTGGCTCCCTATCACCTCTAGGACCAAATATAAAACCTTCTGTTTTGCATTTAAAGCCCTTTCCAGGCTATTTACACCTTACCCTTATGCTGTCTCCCTCCCTGCCCCTTTCAGTACACACAGTACTCTATGATCCAGTGACACTGGACTTCCTGCTGTTCCTAAAATAAGATACTCCTCCATCACCCAATTCCAGGAATTTTTACTAGCTGGCCTCATACATGGAATGTCCTCCCTTTTCTCATCTCTGCCTTCTGGTTTTATTCAAGTCCCACTTTCTACAGGAAGTCTTTCCCAATCCCGTTTAATTCCTTTGGCTGATTACTCACTGTTCACAGTTATTTGCATGTTGCCTCTTCTATTAGATTGTGAATTCCTCAAAAAAGGAGACATTTACCTCCCCCCCCCCAATCTCTAGCACTTAGCAAAGTGCCTGGCACATAGTAGGTTCTTATTAAATAATTGACTGAATATTGTCCAAACTCTGATATGTAGCTGGATGGACAATTTATAGAGCACATCCTTCATAACGCATACACATATTTTGGAGATATAATGCAAATGAACTGGACTCAGAAATGTAGAAGAGGAAGAATATAGATTGAATTGTTTTTGAATCACCTCAAGTTTCCCATCTTTTTTTTTTAAAACAAATGCTTTATTAACTTCTGTTTTACATCATTCATTTCCGCCAGATTTTGAGTTACAATCATTTCCCCCCGTTATTCCCCTACCCAACCTCCCAGAATAGCAGTCCCACAAGATATCGCTTCCTCCAATCTGCTCTCTCCCATACCTTCTCCCATACCCCCTTCGACTTTTCCATTAGAGGAAGGTGAATCTTTGTGTCCCAATGCCTGCACATCTTATCTCCCAATTATAAGCAAAAGAGTATTAATAATAGCATTTATATATATTTGAAACATTTAATGTTAAGACCTCGAATTTCAGATCCATTTCCTTCCTCCCTTGTCACCCATTCCCTCTGGGGAGATAAGTTATTCAGTATATGTTGTACATGTCTAGCTATGCAAAACATTATCATAGTAGATATATTGTACAAGGCTGCTTATAATTCCCTCCCACTCATCCCACCCCCAACCTGGTCCATTCCCTACATGATCCTGTCCCTCTTCTATAGTGGGTACTTCCAACCTCCCCTCACCCCAAGGATGCCCTCCCATCCATCATCCCTCCTCTCATCCCCCTTCCCCCTATCCTGCTGCAGGTTGAGATATCCCAATTAGTATGTATGTCATTTTCTCCCTGAACCAAATTCAATGTGAATGTGGTTTTGCCTTTTTAGCCTTCCTATTTTCCCCCTCCTTTGCAACCACTTCCCCTTGCTTCTTCTACATGGGATAGTTTACCCTACCCTATCTCTCCCCATCTCCTCTTGCTACTTTCCTCTCTCACCTCATAATTTCATCCCTTGAGTATTCTCCCTTCCCAACAAATTCAACCTATGCCCTCTATCCATATAACTGTAACCATATACACACACATTCACATATGTATTCATATGACCACACCCCCTTCTTCCACTATTTTCATAGTGAGAAAGATATCATCAGTCACAGTTATTGCTTTTCCATATAGGAATGTAAATAGTTCAACTTTGATAAGTTCCTTTTGATTTCTTTTCCCTGATTACCTTCTCAGGCATCTCTTCCTTCTTGTGTCTGGATGTCAAATTTTCTATTCAATTCTGGTTTTTTCCTCAAGAATGCTTGAAAGTCCTCTATTCCACTGAATGACCATATTTTCCCCTGAAACAAAATATTCAGTTTTGCTGGGTAGGTGACCCTTGGGTTCATTCCCAGTTCTTTTGCCCTCTGGAATATCATATTCCATGCCCTTCGATCCCTCAGTGTAGAAGCTGCCAGGTCCTGGGCTATTCTGATTGTGTTTCCACAATATTGAAATTGTTTCTTCCTGGCTGCTTGTAGTATTTTCTCCTTGATCTGGGGATTCTGGAACCTGGCTATGATATTCCTGGGAGTTTTCTTTTTGGGATCTTTTTCAGGAGGTGATCTGTGGATTCTTTCAACCTCTATTTTGCCCTCTGGATCTAAAACATCAGGGCAGTTTTCCTTGAGAATTTCTTGAAGGGTGATTTCTAGGTTCTTTCTTTGATCATGGCTTTCAGGTAGTCCAATAATTTTTAAATTGTCTCTCCTGGATCTATTTACCAGGTCAGTGGTTTTTCCCATGAGATATTTCACATTGCCTTCTAATCTTTCATTTGTTTGGATCTGCTTAACAGCATCTTGATTTCTCATAAAGTCATTAGCTTCCATTTGCTCCAGTCTAACTCTGAAGGAATGAATCTCCTCAGTGAACTTTTGAGATTCTTTTTCCATCTGGCAAATTCGACTTTTTAAGGCATTCTTCTCCTCATTGCCCTTTTGGGCCTCCTTTGCCATTTGAGTTAGTCTATTTTCTAAGGTGTTGTTTTCCTCAGTCAGGCTGTTGACCCTAATTTCATACTTTTCCTGCATCCTTCTCATTTCTCTTTCCAATTTTTCCTCCACTTCTCTTATTTGATTTTTAAAGTCCTTCTTAAGGTCCTCTATGGCCTGCAACCCGCTCATGTTTTCCCCTGGGGCTTTTGGAGCAGGACTTCTGACCTCACAGTCCTTTTCCAGCTCTATGCCCCCAAAATAGGAGTCTAGGGTTGCATTTTTCTGTTTCCTTTGCCTTGGCATGTTGCCACTTAATTGCTTGACTTTTGGGCTTGTTGCCACACTATGGCTTTAAGGCCAGATAGAGGAATTTTCGTCCCGAACGTGTGGGGGGCAACTTCCGTTTCTGGCAAGCTGTAAACCCACCCACGACTTCCACCCTAGATCACAATCCAGATCCAGGGAGGTTAAAGCAAGAGCGATTACCCCCCAAGACTGATCGCTGGATCTCCCTACGATTTGGAGGCCGGGAGCTGGAGCCACCTCTGAAAACTACAAAATGGCGTTTGTCCTCAGCGGCTTCTAGCCCCCAGGGGAGGGAGCCGACGCATTCCCTAAATACCAGTCCCAAAGTCCATAGGACACCAACCTCTTACTTTGTCCTAGGCATGACTATGTTGATAATTCTGGAGTCTCCACAGCTCCTGGTGTTCTGGGGTTCCTCCAGGCTGCTGGCCCTGCCGCCCTGGGGCTAAAACCTCGGCTCACGCGGACCTGGGCTTGGCTCGGCTCCCTGCACTCTGCCGGCTCCCAGACCACTGCGCTGGTCCTTCCTGCAGGGCTGCTGGGCTGTCTTCAGTGGGAGGTTAGCTTCTCTGTGTCGTTCTGTGGGTGTTGGGGCTCCAGAAGTTGTTCAGAGTCCCCTTTTACATAGTTTGGGGGGAATCTGGGGGCAGAGTGGCTTGGACGAGCTGTTTCTACTCCGCCATCTTGGCTCCGCCCCCAAGGCCCATCTTTTTAATGGTACTATTCTTCTGATGATGTTGTATGATTATGAATTCTGTAACAGTAGTCTTGGAAGAACAGAAGTTGAGGATCACCCAAAAAGAAATGGAGATATATACATAGTGAGCATGCAGGATGCCACATTTTACAAATGAAGAATTTCTCCAAAGTAGTGTAAAGGATGAAGTTGGAGACATATATGACCAAAAGAAAACTGAGACAACCCACATATTGCCAAGAGACAAAGACCCCTAAGCACATCAGTAGGATTCCCTACCATCAACTGAACCCTCCCCAGTTTGTGGATTTATAAGAGGATACAGATGAGAACTGCACAGGATGGGCAGGCATGGATGGTTTCTGATCTGTATCACTGAAGGAAATACCCACATTGATGAGAACCCAGATCCACTGGAATACTAGAGAACTTTATGTTCAAGACTAAAAGCAGGAAAGTGAGACCAAAAAAGTAGCAAAAAACTAATTGAAAAACTGGTTATTGTGAAGACAAAGATCCTGTTGAGGAGTGAGCCATTAGGAAAGGGAGAGAAGGGACTGTAGGTGTTCAAGGCACTAGAAGTGGAAGTTTAGGTTTAGATATACAGGTATGAGTTACCCTGTGGGCAGATGAAGTAGAGTGAAAATAGCAGTTTGAGGCTTTTATAAATAGATAAATTAAGAAACTAAGGCATCAAAGGTTCATCTGCAGGAATACTTGAGGGACTAAGGAGAGGGTGGGGTTTGGGATAGAAAGTAAGTCTATGAAACATGTATTATACTCCACCTGGAGGTCAGAGGATGACGTAAGAAGGATCTGGACAGAGTGATTGATAAGAATTTATTATGTGCCTAAATACCATTCTAGAAATTATAGGGGACGCAAAAATTATATATGTCATCAATTTTACTACTATAACACTTATATTTTACTTAAGGAGGCAAGAATTATATATATGTAACAATTTAAAAATTAGTAAGACAAACATGATTAAGTATCAAAATATGCAGCATGGAGTACAATGGAGGTCAGGAACTGGAGAGAGATCAGTGTAGACCAGTATTGCTAGAATCATAGATGTGGCATTTGAGATGAGCTTTGAGGAATGGGCATGATTAGAAAAGATGGGGAGAAAGGAGTAAAAAAGGTTAAAATCAAATATCTAACCCATCAGATTAATCTATGAAAAATACTTACCTTCAGTGACTCCCCCAATAGCAAGAGAAATAATAGCCAAAACATTTTCACATGATGCTCGGGTTATCTACCAACAAAGGAAAAAGACTGAAATAAGAATGTTTGGCAATAATTTGATAACTGTAACTATTTTATTAAAAAAGCATCTTTCTCATCATAAGATTATTTTAATTACAATCCCTTTAGCTACTGTCTAATATGTGAGACTTTTCTTCCACTTCCCTACAATTCCAAACTATCTTGACACACTATCTTCTTACATTTATATTAAGTGATTTGAGCACCATGTAACTTTCTCAATTTATTTTGTTGATATTGTTTAATCATTTCACTTATGTCCAACTCTTCATGACCCCATCTGGGGTTTTCTTGGCAAAGATACTAGTTATTTGCCATTTCCTTCTACAGTTCATTTTATAGACTGAGGAACTGAGGCAAACAGGTAAGTGACTTGCTAAAGGTCACATAGCTAATAAGTGTCTCAGGCCAGATTTGAACTCAGGAAGATAAGTCTTCCTAACTCCAGGCATAGCATCACTCTTTTTACTGAGACACCTAGCTACCCCATAATTTATTTATTTGACTGTTAGCAATATAGTATATGTATAGTATATAGCAATATAGTATATGTAGTGCTGGACTTGGAGTCTGAAGACATGAATTCAAATTCTACTCCCACCACTTAACAGTTGCATGAATAGATAAGTCATTTAACCTGAGAATGTTTCCTCATCTGTAAAACAGAGATAATACCACCTATAGTACCTACTTCACATAACAGTTAACATACTCAAATGAGTTTTACAAATTTTAAAGTTCTATGTAAATGTCAAACTCATTATGCAATCCCACAACAAAAAAATGCATTATAATTAGTATAAAGTTCCGCTAATCAAAACTCAGTAACACATCAAAAGACAATATAAAATCTTGTACCACTTTAGTATACATAAGTTCAACATTTTCCCATTAAACGAGATTTGAAAAGTTAACTTATATGTTAATATGATCTCACAAAATATACTAATATGTTAATTTATAATAAAAAGACTATTTTTAACTCCAAAAGTATAAAATGATCAATCATGTTATTTTGCAGTTTTGCTTAAATATTTACTCTATTTTTGCAGGAGTTTGTTGGGAAGTGTCTGTTGTTTTAGAACAAAATGTATTATATTCAGTTCTGGATACCAGTTTATTAGGAAGCACACTTAAAACTTGGAAGGTGTCCAGGAGGGCAATGGGGATGAAGAAAGGTCTGGAGTTCATGCCATTCTGAGGACCAGCTAAAGGAAGTTGAGATGTTTAGTGTGGAGAAGAGAAGACTGTTTTCAAGTTTTTGAAGGGCTGTCACATAAGAGGGATTAGACTTGTCCCACTTGACCACAGAGGACAAAACCAAAAGCAATGAGCAGAAGTTACAACCAATCAAATTTAGGCTTGATATAGGAAAAAACTTGCAAACACCTAGAACTATCCAAAGGTGAGATGGCCTGCCTTGGGAAATAGTGAGTTCTCTCCTCATTGGAAGTCTTCAAGCAGAAAGCCTGGATAACCACTGGTTGGGTATGTGATAGTGAAGCCCATACTGCCTGTATGACCACTGGCTAGTTATTTATTCTCTATATCAGTGAAATCATAGATACAGTCCTTACATTTAGCTGAAATTTTTTTTCTACTTTAAAGCATTTGTCTCCAAGTAAAAACAGTGAAGTATATACTCCTAAAACACATCAAAGAATAGTTTATTAAGTTTTTAATGATTTAATAAAGTCTAGCAATATTATTTTGTTTCTCACTGTGTAATGCCATACTCTAATATGTATATGTATATGTGACATGGGGACAATATACTAATCTATTCTAATCTGAAAAGTTATACAATTTGAATACTCAGGATTTTCTTAAAAAGGGAAAGGAAAGCAGATTTATATTTGCTTTGGGATTGAAACAATCTGTGTAGTAAGACAAGTAGTAATATATAAGATATGCCTTCACATTCACACAATCCCATCTACTTAGCCTCCTTTCTGTTGAACAATATAAATAAACGGTTACTATAGTGCAGAAAAGGCTATCCTGGGGAGGAAGACCTATAGCCTTTTGTGACCTCCAACTTGGCTTTTTTTAGACATTTGTCTAAGCTAAAATAAACTGAAGTGCTCCTCTGAAAATAAACTAAACTAAAATGACGTCCTATGTTCACAGAGTGAACGTAGACTTGTAGTTTTGGTTTTGTAAAACCGTATTAGTCATGTTGTAAAAGAAGGCACAGGCCCAAAGGGGAAAAAAAAACAAAACATAAAGTGAAAAACAGTATGCTTGGATCTGCATTCAGACTCCACTGGTTCTTTCTCTCGAGGTAGATAGCATTTTTCATCATGAGTCCTTTGGAACTGTCTTGGATCACTGTATTGCTGAGAATAGCTAAATCATTCAATCACAGCTGATCATCATCTAGTACTGCTGTTTCTCCTGGTTCTGCTTCACTTTACTCTGTATCAGTTCATATATTTCTTTCCAGGTTTTCCTGAAATCATTTGCTCATCATTTCTTATAGAAAAGTAACTAACATTCCATTACAATCATATATCACAACTTGTTATAGATTTATAGTTGAGCAATATCATTCTGATTTCTCTGTGATTATGTAGCCACTGTTTTTTCCCCCTCTTTACCATAACAGCAGTGATTCTAACATAGTTACATGAAACTTAGAAAAACTTTTCTAAAATTTAAAGTGGAACTTATGCAGTTTAGAAGACTGCTATGAATCTATGTTGGCACATGATTTGAATAAAAACATGTCCATGATCACAAAAAACAAATGCCTATTTGGAAAACCATCACACCCAAAAACAACAGTGCTATAATTAAGCATCAAATTCTTAGTTCAAAAAAACAATTAAAAATACCAAAGAACTGTTTTTACTTTTTTTTTTAGCAATTGGGGTTAAGTAACTTGCTCAAGGTTACACGGCTAGTCATTATCTATGCGTGGGTGCTCATTTTCTGAGGCCGGATCCAATCTCGGGTCATCCCAACTCCGAGGCCGGCACTCTTACTCACTGTGCCACCTAGCCGCCCCTTTAGGGCAATTGGGGTTAAGTAACTTGCCCAAGGTTACACGGCTAGGTTTTTTTTTGTTTGTATGGATTAAGTGTTGGAGGCCGGCTCCGAATTCAGGTCCTTCTGATTCCAGGGCCGGCGCTCTATTCACTGCGCCACCTAGCCGCCCCTCTGTTTTTACTTCTTAATAAAATGTACTTAATTCTGGCAAAACATAATAACATTTGTGTTCTTTTCTCTACATGTGCACACACAGATGGTGGGGAAAATATAATCTTTTTAAAATATTATACAAATAATTTTTGTTATTCCTGACAAGTACCTTACAGGTGAGAACTCACCTTAGAATACTTACCTTCGTAATTCTAATGGAAAAAAGGTTACTCACTCAGTCCCAGTTAGACTTTTTTGGCCACTACAAATTTATTCCACTGCTGGTATCATTGAATGAGATGCCTGTCCTTTAACTATATCCTGAGCTATATAAGTCTTTGGATATACTTTAAAATCTTAAGTTTCCCCTGGGTGGCGTAGTCTAATTTGTTGTCTTAAGCTTTTACAAAGTCTATGAGCTGTCAAACATTTAATGGGTACTTACTCAAACTAGTTCAGAAATGGCTATGTCAATTATAACACAGTTAACTATGACAAATTGGCCCAAATATATAGCAATAAGTAATAATCATCATGGACCTGTAATTTCACTGATATAGTAATTTATTTCATGGAGGCAGGTCACACACACACAACCCATTTATAATATAGAATCTTAAGAGTAGTTCCTGAAGCCTAAAGAAGTTAAATAACTTGCTCATGGTCACACAGCTAGGCAGGCTATGAACCTGGGTCTTTCTTCTTGATTCCAAGTACAGCATCTAGCCCTCTACCATATGAAGTCTTCTTAAACTTTTTCCACACAATGCTTTCTTGTGTTTTGGTAGCATTCAAGTGTACTGCATGACCTGAGGGAATATACAGTGCAAAAGTGTGCATTATGTGTGTTCAGAACCAAGGTTACAGGGAAACTGTGCAATGTCACACGGGCAGGCACTGCCAGAAATATCTCAGATTCATTATACATTTGATTTTTAACTAATTTTTGGTCACTGAGTGTTCAGAAATCTTTTATTGATGCCAAATTTTTCATGACCCCATGGAATTGTGACCCCCAATTTAAGAAATGCTACACTAGACAATGTGGCCTCTTGTCCTATTGGGTTATTCTTCAGAATAGTTCTAATTTTAAACTAAATTATTCATCTTAAAACAGAAGTAACTTTTAAATGACAAAATAACTCCTTAGTTTGCCAACAAAATTTTAAGATTTGGTAGCAGAAAGGTATACTTACAATTTCTTCTTCTAGAATAACTCTGAAAGCTTGATCAAGGGTACATTTTTTCTCATTTTCACTATCAAAAAACAAAATAAAACAAAAACATATTTTGTTAAGGGCTCAAACACAAAACTTTGGTGTGCATTGTATATGGAGACAGATGCTCTTACCTGCCAGCTAACTGACTGAAGGTGCTCAATAATGGTGTGATATTTTTGTTGATCAAGGCCTCTCTGGTAGAATTCTAGAAAAATAAAAGTGATAAATCTGTGGAAAAATTTTGCTGGTTGACTGAAAAACAAAACATCTCCACACATAATTTCAAAAGGTACTCTTTGTCTCTGTCTACCTCATAAAATTACAGCAAGGAAAATGATTTGTAAAACATAAAGTACTCTATACATGTATGACTTTTCCCCCCCTTTTTTTTTTAACAAGGGATGCAGCTTTATTCACTGTCAATATTTGGGGAAGAAGTGGAGCCCAACATAGAAAAAAGTCCAGTGGGGGAAAAAAATAACACTGGAAAAAAGGACAAATCTGAGGAAGAAAGGGCTGCCCCAGGCACAGGGGGCAACTATATACAGGATAAATAAGAAATAATTAAGAGAAGTTCCTCTGACTGGTCCTAAAGACAGGAAGGGCCTCAGAGTAGTGCAACAGATAGTAGAGAAATTCAGCTCTACTGAGGAAGAGGACCCCAAAGTGGACCATAAGTGGATACTGGCGGACGGGGGGAGGGCCGGGTGGAGGAAGGGGTCCTCTTTGGTAGCCATAGGGTGGAGGTCAAGGAGGACCGCTGTATCCGTGGGGGGGCATTAACGGAGGATGTCCTCTGCATACCATGGGGAGGCATGGGGCCTGGGTGACCCATCGGAGATCCAAAAGGGGATCCTCAGGGTGGCATTCCCATAGGAGGGGGGCCAGAATGGGGCATTCCTGGTGGTGGTCGTGGAGGAGGCTGTCCCCGAGTCTGGAGGTCCTGCGTAGGGGTGTCCCAAGCCATGGGGACCATGGTGGGCAAGCTGCATCTGAGACATACTGGGATGAGGCATCCTGCCTGGTGGGAATGGATGGGGATGTGAATAGCCATGTCCAGGATGTCTTGCCCCAGGGGTTCCTGCTGATGGAGAGCCATGGGCTCTAGCCCCAGGTGGCATAGGTGGGGGAGGCATTGCTGGGGGTATTCCTGGAGGAAGGGCTCCAGGAGGTTGCACTGGAGGTGGGAATGAGCCTGGTGGGGGCATTCCTGGTGGAGGAAGCCCAGATCCCAGCGAATGACAGGATTGGGGGCAGAGGGTGAGGGTGGTGCATCAGCAAACAGCTGATGGGGCCGATCTGCCTGAGACAGGGGGTTCTGTGTTGCCAGAAGTCGCTCTGCAGCAGAACCATGGCGTTCCCCCTTAGAGTCCTTCTTGAAGGCATAAGATACTGTGATAGGTCGATTACACAGACACTGCCCGTTCATGGCCTCAATCGCTGTGTCAGAGGCATCGAATGAAGCAAAATTGATAAAGGCATAGCCCTTGGAGCTGCCTGTGCTGGGGTCCCGTATGATCTTGGGAGTCTGCAAAATGACCCCAAAGGCGCTGAAGGTGTCGTAGAGCAGCTTCTCATCAATCTCGGGGTCTATATTCCCGATGAAGATGTTGGCCCCCACATCCAAGTTCTTGTTGTGTGCAGATGCTTTGTTCACCCATATGGGCTTCCCATAGAGTTTGATCATGTTCATGATCTAATAGCGTAGTCAGCATCCTCCTCACTCAGGAACTCCATGAATCCATAGCTTTGGTGCTTCCCTGTGACTCTATCCTTGGGCATGTGAGTGTTGACCACCAGCCAAGACTGCAGAAAGAGCTCCCACAGCAGCGGTTCACTGACCTTCTCATCCAGGCCCTTCACAGCGGCATCCTGATTCCATTCAGAGATGGGCCCTGCCACCATATTGAATGTGCTCCCGTCATCTCCCGACTTTTTTCCTTTTTAAAAGATACATAATTCGACGAGGAGGGCTCAAGCAAATAATGATAATGGAATAATTTGTGACCATAGGGGAACAAATAAGAGGCTGGTATAATTCCGTGGGATATTGATAAGTGTGAATTTTAAAATGATAAAAGATAAAAGGGAGTATGAGAATAATTAAACTAATGTCAAAAGAAAAACACAGTTCTCTAAGAATAACATCAAGAAAGTTCAAATGTAGCACAACCCGAGGCTTGCTATAAATGTTAATAATAAAAAGGACAAGGTTTTAGAAAGTGCTATATTGAAACAATAGGAAGAAGAAAATAAGGAACTTGTTTTTTGGAATGCTACATTGGAGAGAGGGCACAATAATACAAATGGTTAAAAGAAAGGATAATTACTCTTTATAGCTTTTTTCCTTTAAAAGTGATTTTCAGATGGAGAAGTATATGGTTAGAAAGTAATCAAACCACAGAGCAAGAAAGGAGAGGGTAGAAGAGTACCTAACTTTCCTCAAGGAGTTCAAAATAATTGAGCCTGACATTTCACATCCTATAATATTCACTGATCTTGTGGGTGTTGACTGCTGAATCTCCATCAATGATATATATGTAATCATTGAGATGAGGAGTTTTCTGAGACTGATGATAACCAAACACACTGATTTTTCAAACAAGTGAAAAAAAGATCCTTCAACTTATGGGCCAGTGACTTTGAAGCTGATTTATGGCAAAATTCTAGAATGATTATTTAATAGGCAGTTTTGTGGGCATTTACAACGGTAGGCTATGAACACACTAATTGACCTTATTTAATTTTCCTTTTTTTACAGAATCATCAGAAAAATAGCCTGATAGATCAGAAAAGTAAAATAATAGCTGACAATACTTTAAGGTTGGCAGAGTGCTTTATATCCCATATCTCACTTGAATCTCTAAGCAACCCTGGGAGAAAAATATTAAAGTATTATCTGTTAAAATTTTTTAACTCTTTTTCATTAAAAAAATTGCCTTTTCTTCTTCCCACCTCCCCTTATTAAAAATTTAAAAAAAAGACAAGTAAAGGTATTATTATCCCTACTTAATAGATGAGGAAACCAAGGCCCAACTGATGTCAAGTAACTTGCCTATGCTCACATAAGAGTAAATGCCAGAGGTGGGATTTAAAGCAGGTCTCCCCAGAGTCTAAATCTAGAAGCATGATGTAGTGGAATGAACCCCAGACTTAAGAGTCTGAAGAATATGAGTTTAAAACGTACCTCTGACGTTTATTTAGCTGTGTAACTTCCTTAACCTTTCTAAGCCTGTTATACTATTTAGAAAGTTGAGATAACAGTAGTATCTAGCTCACAGGGCTGTTAAGAGAATTAAAGGAATTAATACATATAAAATACTTTGCAATCACTAAAGCATTATATAAATGTTAAGCTGCTTCTCTGCATTTAGAGGAATGGTAATATATTGGGATTTGAGAAAGGCATTTGAAAAAGTCTCCCAGTATTCTTGTGGACAAAATACAGAGATGGACTAAATAACAATATAGTTAAATGGAAACAGGGTTGAAGAACTCAATTCAGAAAATGATAGTTATGTCAGCCTGGGGGTAGATTTCTAATGATGAGCCACACAGTTTGTCTTTCGCTTTTTAAAAAAAAAAAAAAACTTAACTTATATGAAGATATGGAAAACATCCACATCAAACTTGCAAGTAGCATAAAACTGAAAAGCTTATCTAATACAATGGGCAACAGAGTCAGGATCTAAAGAAATTCCAACAGGCTAGAACAAAAGGCCACATGCAATAATTCACAATAGGAATAAATATTAGGTCTTGTGTTTCAATTCAGAAAATTGATTATTCAAGTACAGATGAAAGAGAAACATCTAGGAAGCAGTTCATGAGAAAACAGAGATTTTTAGTGGATGGAAATCTTATATTGTTCAACAATATAAACTAGTAGCCAAAACATCTAATATGATTTTAGGATGCATTTAGGGAGTGAATCCTATACCATGTCCTCTTCAGGTCATACTTGGCAAATTATTATCCAGTTCTAAATGAAACATTTTAAATGATAATGTCAAGTAGGATTGTCTGGATGAGACTTGAAATTGAGTCATATAAGAACCAGCAGAACAAATAGGGGATATTTGCCTTAAAGAGAAGAAAAGACGTCTGTCTTCTAATGTCCAAAGGACCACAGAAGACAAATTAGCATTCTTTTTGTTTTGTTATAGAATACTAAGATTGAGATGTTTTTTTAGGAAGAACTTCATAATTTAGGAATATCGCGAAATAGAATTACTGGTCTTGAAAAGCAGTGGAGCCTTCAATCAAAAGGCTGGATGATTACTGGTCAGGGATCACAGAAAGAATTTACATTTCAGGTCCCAACCTGATAACAGTTGGTTTCATTCAAATCTCTTCTGGATTTCTAATTCTGACTAAAATTTTAAATATCACAGAATCTCAGAGATGGAAAGGATTTCAGAAGTGACCTAATCCAACTTGTGTCTGAATAAGAATTTCTTCAACACCCCCCAAAAATTGTCATCTAGCTTTTGCTAAAAGACCTCTTGTGAAGGAGAACGCACACTAGGTGAAGCAGCTCTTATTTTTAGGAGTTAATATAGTTTCTTAGTTGTTTTGTTCTCAGAGATAAAAAGCAGTAAATGTGATGATATAGTTCAGGAAACTCAGTTTTAACCCAAACTGTAAGTCTGAATGACAAAAGCAAATAGAGACAGCACTGTTTTATTTGGGGGGATGTGGAAAGGGTGGGGAGAGGGATTTAGAGTCCTTCCAAATACTCTAATTTAGAATAAGCTGACACTTTCCAGGGACTTCTAACACAACAATCATGAAGAGGCTAGATAAGGCTTTACACAAAGGGTTGTTCAAATTCCTTTGGTGTTGTCTGCACTTATGGATTCACTAGTCTTTCAAGCTGTCTCTGTCTAACTGCATCCATTAGTCCCTCTGGGGAAAAGGAATCCATTTGGCCAGACAGTATCATTCTATTTCTGCTTACTGATAATGGTGCATCCACTGAGGTTCCTTCCAAGTCTGTGGTATTGGCTCTTTAAAAAGCAACCCACCTCCACAAACATAAAATCATCCTAATATATAAGCTAAGAAAATCTAAAACAAAGGCAACACAAAATATGCCTGAAGTATTAATAAGAGTCATTGTCTTTGATGCACATAGGAATTATTTCTTCCACCAAAGCTATTGTCCAGTTCTGCTGTGGCTACCCAGTCTTGTTTATGATCCTCAGTTTCTGACAATGGGTAGATAAACTATACCACAATCTGTAGGTAGGGAATCATGTCCTCCAAGGACAACATACAGTAGGCCACCTCAACAGAATAGAGTCAGTTGGTGCTCAGTTACCCTGTCTTTTTTTCCCCATACAAAGTTGTGGACCTGAATAGGAATCCCCTCTTAGGAGAAGGAGTGGAAAGAGCCCAGCCTAATGGTCAAAACCATTGACAAATTATATGGCTATCTCTCTGATCAGAAAGTACCAACTCCCAACCCCACCCTCTGTTGGAGGCTATTCTTCCTGCGGCTACGTACACCTATCCCTGAGTGTTACAGAAAGAACCTACCATAGATAAGGAGACAAAACACCCATCATGCCACTATACCCACTATTTTTCTCCAGATAATTTAGATACATTTATTGCTCACCGCCTCTTCCCCTAACATGGGGCTGAGGCAGGTCTGCTTCCTATGTCCCAGAAAGTCCAGAAGAAGATCCAGCATCTAATTTAACATTCATGGTGTTAAATTAACATACAACAATAGGACAACAGTACCACAATTCCTCTAGATGCCAAAGATAAGAAAAATATGGTTAATCAAATTATTTTATATTATATAGGCAAACTCAAGAAAGTAGACCTGATCAACCTGGAACAGTGGGACCCTATCATCTTGTGGGAGATATTTTGCTAGGTCCTTCACTGAATCTATCCCTTTGCTTTTTGTCCCATTAACTTCCAGGCCAAGACCACACGTCTGATGGCCTTTAATAGATCTCCTACCTTTGCAGGAACAAGGCAATCAGTCTTATCCTCTTTAACGTGAAGGAACAAACCCAAAACAGTCTCAGTGGCATCCCAACTGAGTTTTGATTGTCCGGCAAGGTCATGCCTTCTAGCTCAAAATAGTTTAACCAGACTGAGGTAGCAATGAAGATAAAAAGTGGCAAGGCAACCCAAAGACTGTCTCTTGGCTCCATTCCACATTACAGTTTTGGTTTCCTCCAATAGGCTCTTAGAGGGCAACCATTTTAATCTTGGATGTGACTCTTTTCCAAGTCATGTAGCCAACTGAAAAATATTATTCTATTGGGTATTTCCACAATCCAAATTATAGAAGCCCTAATATATTAGGGAATATATGACATATATTCCTAATATAATATATAACATATAATATTACATGTTATATAATATAAAATAATACATAATATAATATATAAATTCCTTATATAGGGAATATATAAATTCCCTAAATATATTAGGGAAAAGGGATGGGGAAAATTCAAAGCAAAAATATCTAGAACTGTTATCCAAATATCCTACTAGTTATTTATTCTATTTCAGAAAATCTCAGGTGTTCTCCTGCCCCAGATTTTGTTTGGGAGAATTTCTCTAAAATGAGATGTCTCTTAGATCTTGTTAAATCATTGTTGGGGTCAATATCTTCTTCCAGAGTGATTATCCCTTGGGGCTTCCAAGCCGGGACTACATATAATCTGTTGGCAGTGTCTAGTTTTAAAAATGGATCTATCTATATGCCTATATGAAAACATTTCCCTAATCTTAAATGCTACATTTTCCTAATGAGATCTGGTCCTACTGCTTCCTCATTACCAAGAATAGGGAAGGAATTCAAAAGGGTGTATTAACAGATTTTAATTCCCTATTTGTTTTGGGGACAGAAAAGAGATTAGCTGTTTCACTTTTTAGTCTCTCCAACTCTTCCTTACCTGACTTCATTTTCTCTCCTTCATCAAATAGCTGGGTAGCAGAGATTGGCTGTTCAATTGATAACACTACCTAAATGGGGCAGATGCCCCACTATGCTAGGGAGGTAGAAGCCAGATGAAAAGTTTCCTCCCCTTTATGAGGCTGGCTAAAGGTATTGAAGATGTTAAAGACCCTGCCAATGCCCAGACCATAGGCCCCATCTAGTAGAAAAAGTGGGACTGCGTATATATACCTTAATCAGAGGCATTCTATAGGGGAAAATGAATTTCAGTTTGGGGCTATCAATCTTGGAAGCTAGGTCAAGCAAAGTCTCAACAAACTATACTTATGAAGACATACTTATAGCCCTGAAAGATTAGGAATAGACAAAGGGGTTTCTGAACCTGTCTGAAGGTAACTCTCTAGTGGGGCAGGAGTGGAAGCTTCTCTACTCAATATATTTTGCACCCAGAGACCTCATCTTGTGTAAGCATCATCTTTCATCAGTGGGTCCCTTTCAACACTTTGATTTGATTAACACCTTGTTATAAACACTCGGATAGCTGGAGGTTCTCCAATCAAGACTATCATACACATAGTGTCAGGAATTTAAAGTAAAAGTGGGTAGAAAGGGACACCTTTAAGATAACATCAATCGAGTTGATTTGTCAAGGAATTATAAATCAATCCCAAACAATTCTGGCTATGATTAACATTAAGCACAGAAGGATCCTGATCATATAGGATCCCTGCCTAATTTCTTTTGCTATACTATCTTTGTTCATTCATGACCAAAGGGAAGGCTGGATCTAGCACCTCCACAATTATGACACAGATATTAGAATCATATTAACAGGAGTGGCTAGGTGGCACAATAACTAGAGCACCAGCCCTGGAGTCCGAAGGACCTGAGTTCAAATCAGGATTCAGATACTTACTAGCCATGTGACTTTGGGCAAGTCACTTAACCCCAACTGCCCTCCAAAAAGGGGGAAAAAGAGGGGAAAAAAACTTAAAAAAAAAAAAAAAGAATCATATTAACACCCCATATCTCTATTCCATTATAATTTGCAATCCATCAAATAGTACTGAATACAATTTGCCTGTAAAGAAATAAAAATGAAATAAAATTTAATGTTTAAAAAAAGGTTAAGAAAAATACACAAGGTATTCTTTGATTCCTTGTGAGAAGAAATTATTTATACAAAATCCATCCTAATCCCCATGTATGTAAACGCACACACACGCACACACACACACACACTCTCTCTCTCTCTCTCTCTCTGCTATAACACTGTTTTAGACTGCTCATGCATAAGAATGAGTCCACTGAAATTTTGTAATCTACAAAATCAATTAGCAAATTTCAAAATCTAAACCACTGAATTAATAACTCAAAGAGTCATCTCCTACCTTTTTTCACTTGAACAAATCAGAGTTCACTGAAACTGTCAACTTTTATTTGCTCTGACACATGTAGAATCAAATGTAACTCTTAACTTTACAATGAACAAAACAAATATTCTTTAGACCACATTAACTCAAGCATATGTGTCCAGAGTACAGTCATAAACCTTTTCTGGAAATAGGTATAAACACTACTGGAAAACCTCTGAAAATTCATTTGTTGTGGAAAGTTCCTTCAGACTTTGAACAATGTCTCATATAGAACAATTTATCAAACTAACTGAACTGATTTTCCAATGATTCCTCCAAACCTCCAAATCATATCACCATCCATACTTACAGAAATAGATAAGAAATCATTAACTTTACTTTTTTCTCTCTCCTATCCAAAAGTCAAATAGTGCTCTGCCTCTTCCATCTTTTATGGTTTTGTGGGAACAAAGTTCTAGAGTTTGGACTTCTATTGCAACTTGGATTATCAACTCTACACTGAACTACCATTAGTGCTTTTTAGAGGAGGGTGATGTTAATTTCATGACCTACATACTAAAATTCTCTAATTTACACTGCCCTATAGATATATGCCAAGAGCTTTTTAGTAACTGTTGAAAGAAGAATTCTCTATTTGTCTTCCTATTCCCTACATTTACTATTGTTTTTCTTCTTTCCCCTAAGCCATCCCTTTTGATCCCCCACAGAAAGGCACTTTAGAAGATTAGAACTTTAGAAGATGCTTGGCGACAGGAAAATGAGAACTCTAGAAGTCTTCTCCAACCTGAAATCCACATTGCCGGCTTAATGATTCTTGTTCTTAGATGATTATTTTAAGAGGCAGTTGAATCTATCCTGAGATATGCATTCTTCACTGACAAATGAGTTAATCCAGTTCTGGAACTCAAGAACAAAAACATAGCTGCACACACCATAATCTAATGATAGGACTTACTGATACTATACAAACCATGACTGGATGCATCTCCATTTTTTCCAATTCAAATCTCTAATTTTCTTCAAAGTTCAGCTCAGGTAGCTACCTTTTTCTTACACAAGATCTTTCCTGTCCCTTTCCCCAAAAAACCTGTTGGCACATTTCTTCTGTATCTTCAAATTACTTTATGTACTTTGTAACTATCTGTGAACATGTTGTATCTCCCCAGAAGGAAGCTTCTTAAGATCAGAGATGGTTTCATTTTTTTCTTTGTATTTTTATTACCTAGAATAAAGCTTTGTACATTTTTGGGCACCCAGACCTGTAAGGAACTCATCATCTAGAATCTTGAATTCATGGACCATAGGTTTAGGGATGGAAGAGAGAGACCATTAGCCCAAAACCCTCTTTTGATAGTGGAAACTGAGGTCCAGAGAGGTTAAGAAACTTGCCCAAGTAGGACATATAGGTCTAGGATTTGTATCCAGTTCCTTTGACTTCACAACCAGGTCTATTTCTACTGTACCAGGTTGCTAAAACTGGCAATTTAGTAACAGAGTTTAAGGGAGTTTCCTTGGGACCTTAAGAGATTCAATGGCCTGACCATGATACCAAGTGAGAAGTAGGACTCTCAAACACTGGCAGCTAGGGAACAGAGTAGATAGTCAAGAAGACTTGAGTTTAAATCCAGCCTCAGACACTAACTAGCTGTGTGACCCTTGACAAGTCACTTAACGTTTCTTTGCCTCAATTTCCACATCTGTAAAGTGGGGATAATAGCACCTGCTTCTCATGGCTGTAGTGAGAAGAAAATAAAAATAGTTGCAAAATGCTTTGCAAAACCTTAAAACTCTATATAAGGAGGAAGAAAACGGGGATGCGGGACCCGGTAGGCTGAGGCGCTGCCTGGTGGGCTCGGCGTTCAGGGCTGCAGGGCCTCGGCTCGCTGACTGTGGCCTGGGAAGGAGGGGAGCAGGCCCCAGCCATGAAGGAAGAAGAACTGATGAACCTGATCGATGACGTTCTAAAGGATGATGACAAGAACGACGACGGCTACATGGACTATGCTGAATTTGCAAAATCACTGGAATAAAAAGATCTGTTGACAGTCTGCTAGTTCTATGCAAATGTGACCCAGTATAATGTGATTGAATGCTTGCCATATTGCAGAGTAGTTGTGCTTTTCCAACTTCAGGGCTGCAGGAGGAAAACCCATAGCAACTTGTTACTTTGGAGTGAGAATAGAAACTTTTGGGGAGACATGACTCAGAAATGGCGGAACTGCATCCCACACCTGAATTCATGTTTTACTTCTCAGCAGACAAGCACGTGTTGAGAGTGTGGTTATGTCATTGAGGTGGGTGCTTAGAATCTCCATTTTGGATGTAGGGTACTACCCGACTCTTGGTTTTAATGTTAGCAGAGAACTTTGTCAAACGAATGGTTCTTTCATGTGGCCAGGGAAACTTCATGTGGCCTAGGAAATAAATGGTGTCCCAGACATGTAATCTCAGCTGAATATTTATCCACCCCATAGGTCCTTGTGTAATCAGTTTTCTTTACAACTTGCCCAGTACAGATAGTTGCTTGCTGTGGGCAGGTGGCTATTTGCAAGGCTGTTTATAGCTACAGACTTTGGAAAGGAATGTTTGCCAAATATTGAACTCAACTAGGTAGGTAACTCAATAGAGCCTGTTGATGAAAATGGCTTGGACTTGGGTATATATAATCCCCTGTGTTGACCTCAGCATTTAAGCTTTTCAGTCTTTCAATATTTTACAGGACTACTGCCACATCCCTATACTTTATTTTTGTTATTAGTTTTTTGTTTGTTTGTTTGTTTGTTTCCTTTTGGAGGGAAATTGGGGTTAAGTGACTTGCCCAAGGTCACATGTCTAGTTTTTTGTGTTAAGTGTCTGCTGAGGCCAGACTTGAACCCAGGTCCTCCTGACTCCAGGGCCAGTGCTCTATTCACTTCGACACCTAGCCACCCCTGTTATTAGTTTTTAACATCATATTCAACCTGGGGGAGACCTCAAATGAATGGAATGTGGTTCTTTGCTCCAAATGATGTCAAAAACATTAACTTTCTTAATGTTTGTATTTAACACTAGTTTCTGGAGTTCCATTTTATGGTCTAGGAGCTGTAGGTGGAATGTAAAAACTCTACCCAGTAAGGGGGCATAAAATAAAATTCTAGATAATCTAACCTGCATCAGAATGAAAAAGATAATGCTGCCAGTTAAGGGTTAGTGAGACACCTTAACGTTAAACTAGGTGATTTCAGAAGGAAAGCCATTTAAGTGAGCTCTCCTAGTCAAGAAAATACTTGAATTCTTTCAGATCAGTAAAAAAGACCTAAAATCCTTTGAACTTTGTAGACTCAACAGTATTTGAAAAGTAGGACAGAAAGACACTGAGACAAAAGGCACTGTCTCAATACTACTTTGGTTTGATATACTGTGTTAAATGGCATTAGAAAACCTGAAATGATAAGTCATAACTAATAGGAAAGGAATCTCGGATTACTGAACTGTGCTGTAAGATGTTCAAAGACCTCTTCTGTATTAAAGAAAACAAATGTATTCGTAAAAATGGTTTCCTGTGTTGAGTGTTTGTGCATTCAGAGCTGCGTTGTAAACTATTCTTGTAATATCTGGTTATTTTGAAAGATTTGTATAATGGATTATTCTGGATATATGAGTAATAAAGATGATGAACTTGAAAAAAAAAAACTCTATATAAAAGCTAGCTATTATTCCTAAATCCCCATCCAGTCCCAAAGGTTAAGAGAGGTTAAGTGGAAAAGGCACTGGCTCCAGGATCAAAGGACTTGAGTTCAAATTCTGTCTCTCATGCTTACTACTACCTTGTGACTTTGGATAATCAATCAATCAACAAGAATTTATTAGTCATTCTGTTTCTGTCTTTCCTCCTATGCTTAAGAGAATTATCTTCATTTCTCACCTGTCTGCTTTCTTGGACTACTTATCATCTCCCAAAACTGATCATTCTGCAAGATGAAATCAGCTCTGAAACTTCCACCTTCTCAGCACCCTTACCCCTGGGGCCCTCCCCCTCCGACTGGAGAAAGTGGACACTGGGGAGGTCCTCCCAGATCCTCCATCATCTAAGGGAACCCAGAGAATTCTCCTCATCACTTCCATCCATTTGCTTTTCTGGACTTAATCATCTCCAGAAACTCATCATTCTGCAAGCTGATATCTACTCTGAAATTCTTGCCTCCTCACATCTTTTCCCACCCTGGTCCCAACTGGGTAGCCTTCTACCTCATTCCCCAGTTTTTCAGTTTGTTTTTATGTGTTGTTTTCCTCTGTTAAACTGTGAGCTCCTTAAGGGCAGGAACTATTTTCTACCTTTCT
Organism: Gymnobelideus leadbeateri; assembly: GCA_011680675.1. NCBI lineage: Eukaryota > Metazoa > Chordata > Mammalia > Diprotodontia > Petauridae > Gymnobelideus > Gymnobelideus leadbeateri. The sequence continues at coordinate 134,730 of WOXC01011272.1, forward strand.
CTGTAGCCCCCAATGCTTAGCACAGTCTCACACATTAGCAGGCACTTAATATTTATTTACTATGATCCTTAGGGGAAAGAATACATTAATTCTATTAAACAAGCATTTATTATCTACTATGAACAGGCATTATGTCAGTTGCTGGGGATTCAAATATCAATGTAAGATCAAATTTGCCTTCAAGTTTACATTTTAATTATTTAGCTGAATTGAATCTAAAGTTCTTCCTTATACTGAAATAAAACCTATCTGTGCATTTTGTACTCATTATTTCTTGTTCTTTCCAATAGTGTCAAATAGAACAAATCTAATTCCTCTTACACAGGAAAGTTCTTCAAACACTTGGTGAAAATTGTCAAATTCCTCCATGTTTTCAACAGAATCATAGCCTTTAAGACACAAAGGACTTTACAGACCATCAGGTCCAAACCTCTCTGTTTACAGATGAGCAAACTATTGTGCCCAGGCTAAATATCATCAGTTCCTTCAGCTAATCTTCCTAAGGTGGGATCTGGCCTTTTATCCATCCTGGTCACCTTCCTCTGGACGCCTTCCAATGGATCAATTTCCTTCCCCAAAAGTGGTACCCAGAAGCAAACATAATATTGCCAATATGGTCTAATCAGGGTAGATCACATGGTAGTATACTCCATGAGGACTTTGTTAGTCCCTTCTCCTAAAAAAGTTACCTTCCACTTACTCTACTTTTTTTGTAAGTTCTGATTTCTATATGATGACTCTCCCATTAGAATATAAGAACCATATGAGGAACTTTGCTTTTTCTCTCCCCAGCACTTGGTAAAACAATTAGCACATAGAAAATGCTTAATAAATGTTTGCTGATTATCAACTTCCTCACTGAGCACTATTCCTCCATTAATACATTTTAAGAATTCATTAGCTATATAGACACTATGAACTCACCAGTTACCAAACTCTTAATGTAAATGCACTTCCCTCACCTTAACTTATGAAACTGATTGTTTTGAATTCAAATGTAAGACTTTTTCACTTACCCTTTAGAAGTGTAATCTCAGGAGACTAAGTCTCATGTTGGCCAGTACCAAGATCTTTTTAGATCCTTAATCATCCTAATATGGTATTAATAGGAATTTACATAGCATTTTAAGGTTTACAAAATCTTTTATGTATATTTTCTCATTTGATACTCACAACAAAGAGGTTAAGTCACTGGCTCTAGAGTTAGAAGACCTGAGTTCAAATCTTGTCTCTGATACTACCTATATGACATTGTATATTCAATCAATAATCATTTATTATACATCCACTAGACCACACAATTTGTCATTTTCACAGTAGACACTTCATAAATGTTGGGGTGACAAAACTACTGCTGTTACAAATGTATCAGAAGAATACATGTACTAATCTTTAGCCCCTTAGCAATTTCCAAACTGTTCATTCTGGTTTTTGAGAAGAAAACCAGTTCTACCCAGAATTGTAAATTAGATCTCAGCAGAAACTGAAGTTGAGTAAACTGTTTTATATTCAGGAGGGAAAAGGAAACTGGAGATTTTTTTGAATCTTTATAGATTAAGCAGACCCTACATAGCTTTTAAATATCACCAAGCACGAATAAGCTAGAAAGATACAATTTGACAAGCATTTATTAAACTCCTAAGTTTTATAAAAGTATTACATTCTGAAGACATAAACACAAAAATCAAAATAGTTCTATTCTCAAGAAGATAAAGGGTTGAAAGAATTTCTTTAGTAGCAGGGGTCAGGAATTGTGCTGGAAACACAAATACAAAAAATAAAACATTCCCTGTTTCCAAAGCATTTATATTTTACTGGAGTGATAGCCCCAGTATGTATATATATATAGATATTTATATATTTGTATATATGGAATATATAACATGTGCTACATATTATATATTTGTATGTTAATAATACATACAAAATAAATATAAGGTAGCTTTGGGAGAAGTAAGTCACCTAAACTTCCTGGGTCTGTTTCCTAAAAATGTTAACTAAAAAAAAAAAAAAAGGTGGTGGACCTAATGCTCTCTGAGGTGTCATCCAACTCTAAATCTATGATCCTATCACTGGCCCATGCTCACACCCAGTTAAGGATCTACGGCGGAGTCTGAAATTAGGTTCCCTTTGACTTGTCTAACACTCTTTCCATTATGCCTAATTCTTAGCTTTATGGCCTTTGCAAACTTAATAAACAGGTTATATATATGCCTTTATACACATCACTGATAAAAATATTAAATACACAGAGACAAAAACACCACTTGGGCACTCCACTATAGATATTCTCCAAAGATGACAATGAACCATTAATGACCATCTATATCATTCAAACAGGTCTGAAGTCACCTAAATACTTTATCACCTGGCCCATAAATCTCTATCTTATCCACCAAGACAGTATGAGAAAAGCTGTCAAACACATTGCTAAAATCTAAATGAATTACATCCAAACACTCCCTGAATTTTCCAGGCTAGTGGAACCAACCTGACTAGAAAGGAAAGGAAGCCAGAGTGGCATGCCCTGCTCTTGCTGAAGTTAACACTCACTCTTTCTGAACACTACTCTTTTTTTGGCATTCCCTAGCCTTCTTTTTAATGATGTGTTACTAGAGTTTTGCCTGGAGTCAAGGACAAACTCAATGATCTATAGTTTGCAGCTTCCTTCATCCCTCTTTGAAAGGGCATTTGCCCTTTTCTATTCCGATAGCACCCATTTTTCAAGATTGTTTTTTTAAAGTAGGTTTTATTAATTTTTATGCATCACAATCATTCCTGGATGATTAACTTTCTTTCCCTTCCACTGAACTCTTCCCTGTAACAAACAATTAAGCAAAAACAAATGAAAGGGTCACCATGGCTGACAGTGTATAACATTGGGTACCAAGAGGCTATCTCTTTACTTCTTTTCAACTCTCCAGTAGCCATTTTTTTTTTGGTCCTTTCCAGGCCATACACCATTCTCCTTGTCAAAGAAAATGAAAGCAAATTAAATGTTGGCTAGTCCTTATTCCTCTATCATCATTCCATCTCTTCTGAATAGTGATATTGCCATTGGAGGATATAATAAACCACCTAAACAGAGGGAGCAAGTAAATGAGTTTGGGAAGTAGGTCAAAGCTTGGCATTGATATATAATAGAGATGGCAGATTTCAGTTATGATGACATCTTCTGGCTGTCTCTCTTGCTGTTCAAAAGAAAAAAAGATACTAAATTACTGGAGTGCTTTACTGATAGTTTCACCAATCAAAATGTAGAATCGCCAAAGGACTGGACCTAAATCTAACCAACAAGAATTTTACTGAAACAGAAATGATGGTAACTTTGTGGGTAGGCATCCCTGCATCTCAGAATTTCTACCTGGCCCTTTCAAGCATTTCTGTCTCCCAAATCTCAGCTGCATTCACAGAAATTCAGAAAGCATATCATACTTTTATAGAAGGCTTAGGTTTTGAGAAACCAAATTTCAGAGTTCAAAAACTGAATGCCATGGCCTAAAATTCTAAGGCGAAAGTCAGCTCAAAAGGGACTAGAATTTCTCAAAAACAAAATGCTAAACACACAAAGAGAAATGATTCGAATGAGGAGGAAAAAGAATTGTCTAAAGAAGTCTGTGTGGATTCACAGGAAAATTACCAATCAATTTGTTTTTTTAAAAACCTGTAAAGAAGATACAAACAAGGACGGGTAATTGATAATATAAAATTATGACCTAGTCCCATAAGAATAAGGTTAAAGTACAGAATGAGTTATACAGTATACATAAGTAAATAAACAACATGCTAAGGACTATACAAAGTACTTCTTTAAAATTATGTTGAGAAAAAGAGGATCAAATAAGGGAAAAGGTTAGGGTAGATAGGATGATGTCACAGAACTACAGAGTTTGAGAGCTGGAAGGGACATCTGGTCCACTTGATAGCAGAAAATACTTCCTACAAATGGTCACTCAGCCTCTGTTTGAAGACCTCTAAAGAGGATACACACCATGTCTAGACAGTGTATGTGATTAACAGTTGCCACTCTTAGAAGAACTTCAAATGACTAGGGGATTGATTTTATAGTACTTAAAAAAGAATATACAGAAAATAACACCAATGTAACATCTACTAAGTATTCCCCCCCAAAAAATACTTTGTGAAGAAAACATGAGCATATAAGGAAATTAATATAGTGACTGCACAAAAGACCAGTTTTTTCTTCAGAGCTCCTATTTCTGCACCACCTTACATAGTTGACCATGGAATTAAGTATGTTAATTATTCAAACCCTGTACAACTAGTATGAGTCATCTATACACCTTAAATGAAAAGCAGAGGGGTGGCAGGGGAAATCACCCTGGTTTTGGTAGGTATAAGGCTGAGGTTTGAGATCTAGCTCCACCATTTACTAGTTAGGTGACAATGAACAAGTCACTTAACCCACAACTCAGTTTCCTCACCAAGTATATTTATACCTGGCCAATCTTCCTCGTGGAGGGAGTTTCCACACCAGAAGTTCCACTCGGGGATGAAATCACTAGGACCATTGTGTGTGTGTATGAAACTATTTTGATAAATGTGAGATTATAAAGTAGGTTAAGGGATAGTTGAAGTTAAAACCACTGTCACGAAGAAGTTTGCGAAACCAATCTAGAAGGAACATCTGCGCGATTTTTTCCAGAAGGTCCTCTCTCCACGAGAAAATCTACTCTACCAATTTCCCCACAACATTGTGTCATGATTGTCTTCTTTTTGTCCATTTCACATTTTAATTTGTCACTACTTGTGTCCATGCCCTATTCCTACCGCAGGCTCCCTAACCTCAGAGACTCTTGTCATTTTCCATCCATCCCCCGGAGCCTAAAGACACAGTGGATACTTAATATTTTTTGAATCGGAATTTACACTTGATCTTAGCCAGAAGGCCGAGGAGCAAAAGCGAGAAGGAAGGGAAAGCAAACGAACCACCGAGCTAACAATTACAGAGGCGAGATGGGGACGGGACCTCTAGGGTTCCCAGATTCAAGATTTTTGAAGTGACCCTCCCCCCCTTAACTGTCTTTTTTCCTCAGGGACCGACTGACCACCCACCCACTCCCTGCTCCACAGCTTTCTCGCGCCCACGCTCAGTGAGTGGGGGAGGCTCTGCGCAGGGGACCGGGTGCGGCAAGAGTCGCGAGGGACACGCGCGGCGTGGGAATGCCGTGGCGATTAGGGAGACGGAGGCGAGCGCGCGGAAGGGCAAGGTAGCCTGCCCCTCCCCCCCAGAGACCCAAGAGAACGCCGCGGCGTCCACACGTCCCCAGCCTTGGGTTCCGCCCCGGGGAAGAGCCAGTGTACAGAAGATAGAGGACCGAAAGCGAAGAAAGTGGCCCCGGTCAGGTCGGCTTTCAGCACCCCCTCCACTTCCTGGATCTCACCGTAAACCGGGTTCGCGCTTCGGGAAAACTGAAGAGAGGCGGCGACGGAGACATCTTCCAGCTTGCGCGTGCCCGCTAACGCGCCGTGGCGCCCCCTGATGACGCTAGATCTGAAGCTTACCGCTCGTTCCTTTGCTCGGCTAGAGCGGCCCCTGGGCGGACGTGTAGAGTGCATGCGCAGTCGGAGGAAGTGGGGCGGAGCTTTGGTGACCGAGCCGCGGTAAGGGCGAGGTGATTTTGTGTTTTGCTAACGGCTGTGGCGCGAGGGCTGCGTTCCGGCTGTAACACCTGGTGGTTGCCTGGGGCTTGACCGTTGGTAGCGAGCGGGATTCGGAGGGCCTCGCCAAGTCCCCGGAAGGTGTCTCTCTCTCTCTCTCTCGCGTTGGCACCTCGATCATTCCTGTGTCTTGAAGCCCGCCCCATTCCCCTCCAGAGCCCCAGGTCGCCCGCCGGGGGTGCTCGGACGCGGGCCGGTCGCCTAATCCCCACTCCAGCCCACCCTTTCCCCACTTCCTGAAGGGGCGACCCTGCTGCTCCATGCGGACTCTCCACTTGTCCCCTTCTCCATTGAGCTCAGTGTCCATCCTGAGTCCTCCCAAGGAGTCACAAAGCCCAAACCTCGGTGGGTGCTGACAAGCCTGGAAAGCTTAAATTAGAGGCCGGCTGTCCTTCGTTAAAGGAGCACCTCTGCCTCTGCTTGCTCTGAGAGGCCTGTCACCAGGACCCCAAGGGATGGAGTTATGGCTCATGGTTACTGTTTATCCACTAAGACGCAGCGTGGTTGCAGCGTGCTTGGGTGGAGATGAGATCGTAGGTCTTTTGAGCTGTTGCTGTACTATTTGGCACGTGGGATGGTAAATTGGAACTTTTTTTTTTTTTAAATCTCTTTCCTGTTGCTTCAGGAGACCAAGGTTGAGCCGTTTGAGTCAACAGGAAAAAGGATAGGGGATTATTTTGTCCAACAAGTCTGTGGTGACCAAATGGATGTTTCTATTTCAGTGGTTTTTTAAAAAACAACATATTGTGTATTTATGTTTCAGTTACTTCCCTGTAAGCAGGTTCCTTTCTACCTCACCCCATAGTGTCATTCCCTTAAAAAAAAAGTTAAGCAAACCAATCTAATGTAGCATCATGACTGAAAAAGCACATTTAATTTCCATTCTGGCAAATGAATTGCTGGAAGAATTTACAAAAGAGGTTGCAAGTGCCACAGCAGAATTATTAAGATGAAGATTGAGAATTGAGGGTGTGGATTTTTTCCATATTTTTTCAGCATTTTGTTGCAGTCTTTTAAGCTGTTTGTCTTAATCTGTTCGTGTAATCTGTCCTACTGTTTCCCTATCAATCTTTGAAACAGCAGTTCATTTTTCCTTTAAGAACTTGCTGAACTGCTCTTTTTATTTTTCTTCCAAAGCATTTTATCCCTCTTCAAGCTTCCCATGGCTCCCTCTCTCCCACTCTCAGCTGAGAACCTTGCTTCATATTTTACAGGAAAAAAAAAATTGAAGACATGTGCTGCTGTGAACTCCTCCCCTCTTCCTCAGCTATCTCTCTCCTCACTAGAGTCTCATATTGAAGTGGCCTTACTCCTTACCGAAGCCAACCCCTTAGTTGTTCAAGGGATCCCATTCCATTGTCTCCAACTGATTGCCCCATCTGTTGTCTCCACTCTTTCACTTATTTTCAATGTCTCCTCTACTGGTTCATTTCCTTCTGCCTACAAACATGCCTATATGTCCCCTATCCTGAAAAAAACTCTTACTGCTTATTTACCATCCGATATCTCTTCTGCCCTTTGTGACTAAATTCCTAGAAAAGGCTGTAATAAGTGCCTCTGCTTTCACTCCTCTCCTTAACTCCTTACAATCTGGCATCTGATCTTATCATGACACTGAAACTAGTTTCTCCAAGGTTCCTAATGATCTCTTTATTTGCTAAATCTTTATTTGCCTTTCCTTCATCTTCATGCTCTGTGACCTCTCTTCAGCCTTTGACACAGCTGATCACTGTCTCCTTATTGATACTCTCTTCCTCTAGGTTTTCTCTCCTGGTTCCACTTCTGCCCATCTGGATCACCCTCCAGCTTGCATCCTCTAAGTGTAGATTCCCCTCATTATCATCTCAATGATGATGATTCTCCAGTCTCCTATCTCCAACTGTCTTTCTCCAAGACATCTTGAAATGGATGTCTAATAGACATCCTAAACTCAGTGTGTCTAAAACAAAATTTATTGATTCTCCCCTACCTCCTACCTTCCCTATCATTGTAGAAGCTAACAGTATCTTCCCAGTCCCCCAGGCTTTGCAACCTAGGAGTCATCCTGTATTCTTATCATTTCACCTCTCCCTTTCCCCACACACATTATATCCAATCTATTACAGGACCTGTTAATTCCACTTTTGCAACATTTCTAAAACACACCCTCTTCTCTGACATTGTCACCACTCTAGTGCAGGCGCTAATCACCTCACACTTTGGTAATTACAATAGCTTGCTGGTAGACCTGCCTACCTCAGGTTTCTCTCCACTCCATTCTTTCTTTATTCAGCTACTAAAGTGATTTTCCTAAAACACAGGTTTGATCATGTCACTCCTCTATTCAATAAATTCCAGTGACTCCTTGTTGCCCCCAAGAGCAAAAACAAAATGCTCTGTTTGGCATTCAAAGCCCTTCATAACCTAGCCCCCTTCTCCCTTTCCAGTCTTCTTATACCATACTCTCCTGCATGCATTCTTTGATCCAGCAGCATTGGCCTCCTGGTTGTTCTGATGAACAAGATGCTCCATCTTTTGGCTCCAGGCATTCACTTTAGCTGTCTTCCATGCCTGGAATGCTCTCCCTCCTCAACTCCCTGATTTCTTTTTAAGTCTCAACTAAAATCCCACCTTCTTCAGAGAGCCTTCTCCAACCACTCTTAATCCCAGTGCCTTCACTCTTGTTAATTACTTCTTATTTATCACATATATAAATTATTTTGTATATATTTGTTTGCATATTGGTTCTCCCATTAGATTGTAAGTTCTTTGAGGGCAGGGATTGTCTTTTGCCTCTTTTTGTGCCCCCAGGGCTTAATACAGTTCCAGACACAGAGCTGTTATTTATTCTTCATTTTCAAATAGGGCCAATGACATCATGGAGTGATGATTTGCTTGAGTGAATTAAAGTGAGGCAGAATTGCACAAAGTCATCAGACTCATTCTCTCTTCTAGTCATCTAAAGTCAAGTGGCAAGACAAAAGTCAAGACAAATGACAATGGCTTGGGATGCAGTGGATGACCTTGGCACCTTCAATGCCTGACTAAACTCAGCCCTCCATAGCACTTATGGTAGCCATCTTCATGGCCATTGGAATAAATTGTTCTCATCTACCCATTCTGTCAATAGAAGTCTTCACATGCTTGGAGTAGTCATTCTCCTAACTCACCAACAGGTTTTAGGCCTTTTGGTTACCTTCAACCTGGTTTTACAGGGTATGGGCATTGTACCATGCTGGAGCCACAAAGAGTTGGGTGACAGGTGGACCTTAAAGGTGGATAAGCAGCCCTGAAAAGTGCTTAGCAAGCCCTCACACTAGAAGTGTTAGTCATGTAGTAAACTATTAATACAAATTGATTGATAGATTCATTGCAGGGAGATCTCACTGAGTAGGAGTGTGAGGGAGAATATACTTGGAAATTAATGTAAAAGGGCATCTGGTGTTTTTTTAAAAGGCTAAGGAGTTTGGTTAAGATGTAGCCCTTTGGGGGCAGCTAGGTGGCGCAGTGAGTAGAGCTTCGGCCCAGGAGTCAGAAGGACCTGATCCGGCCTCAGACACTTAACACACACAAACAAAAAACCCTAGCCATTTGACCTTACTTAACCCCAAGTTACTTAACCCCAATTGCCCTCCAAAAAAGCAAAAAAAAAAAAAAAAAGATGTAGCCCTTTGTTCTATATGGGGTTTTGTGGTTGTTAATGGTTGTTAAGTTCATAATAAAAATTGTTTTGAAAAGAATTGTGTCACATTAGGAAATTAAATGATATTGTTTCATGTTTTGAGGTACCTTAAGTATTATATAGCTTCTTTGTTTTTCCCATCACTTTCTCCTTTGAATTCAGCTTTGTGTTAAATCCTGACATCCATTCCTGATTTTCTGGCATTTGCTGAAGAATTATAAATTTTATTGCAACCTCTCATTCTAAATCTGTATTTGACCTTATGCTTCAGGTATGTTTCCTGTAGGCAACATATGTAGGGTAATATCTCTAAAATCCTTTTTGTAGGGAAATTGAATCTTATTATATTAAAGATGATTATTGTTTGGTTTCTACTCAAATATATTTGTTTTGTTTGTTTTGTCAGCACAAAATGCAATCTATATTTTTTCACTAGTGTCAATCTAATTCTATCCTTTGCACTCATGCATATACCTTACTAAGCATAGTTTCTAAGTTTCTGCTAGTACATATATGAAATATTCATACTTTTTCAACTTCAGCACCCTTCTCCAAGGCTCAGAAAGAAGAGTTGTTTAGAGTTTGTACAATTTTCCCTTCTTCTTTCCACTGCCCCCCCTTTTTAAAAATCTGTGACTTTCTCAATCAAAATGTTCCTTTTACCTTTCTTGGGTTAATTGTTAATTAATGGCCATTATTTCTTTGTTTTCCATCTTATGAGAAATTAAATGATCTTTTTTGCTAAATTCTTAAAAAAAAATTGAAGATACTTTGAGTCAACACATTCATAGTTTGAAGTTGATTTACCTTGTTAAAGCTCTTTTTTTTTTTTTTTTTTGCCTTTTGGAAGGCAATTGGGGTTAAGCAACTTGCCCAAGGTCACATGGCTAGGTTTTTATTTGTGTGTGCGTTAAGTGTCTGAGGCCGGATCCGAACTTCTGTTCTCCTTCTGACTCCAGGGCCGGCACTCTACTCACTGCGCCACCTAGCCACCCCTAAAGCTCTTTTACATGGTGGATTTTGCACATTAAAGGCACTATCCAGGATTAATTTGTAGTGTGGAAGAAAACTTTGTACTCTTCATTTTAGTTACAAAACTAATAAAAACAATTTTTGCTAATTTAGACTAGTTAAGCATTTTTCTGCTTAAAAATCCAAACTCCTCATGTCCTTGAAAATCTTCTGAACATAGGCCATTTTGGAGTTACAATTTATAGTTTCAAACAACAAACTTTTACAGTCAAGACTGAATAAGAATTTAGATAATAGTCTCCATCACTTAATTTTTGGCATACCTTAAGGAATGATTTTCCTAAAACCATTCAATTCCTCTTTGACTACAGGCAATCCTGTAGACCAGTCCACAGACCCCTTTATAAAGCAACTGAATGCGAATTTTCCAGTGGACAAGAGAAGGAGGCAGGAAGGGGGTCCACACACCCATGGAGTGGGGTAACTAGCACATGATTCATGGATATAGGGGCCAGGGACAGAGAAAGAAAAGCAGGAGGAAGAACTCACAGGGCCAGCCACAGTAAGGCCTGGATGGAACCCTAGAGGAAGAATAGATGTGGAGAAGTGCAGAGGGCATAGACATGGGCATAGACAGGAGAGGACAGACTACATTCAGGAGATTCAAGCAGGAGGGATGGAAGATAGACACTAGGGGGAGGGGCATGTGGGTGGGCAGAGTGGGCAGGAAGTCTCAGGCCAAGCCACTGATCCAGCTTCAGTGACAGTGTCTTCAGTGTCCCTTCTGCTTTTATTTGGAGGGTTTTTTGGTTTGTTGTGGGGTTTTTTTTTTTGTTTGTTTATTTTTTGGTGGGTGGTTGGGTGGCAGTAGATCGCTGGTAAATCCAAAATTGTCTGTATATTCCCTTTGAGGATTCTCCTTTCAAAGAGTCAGAGGTGAGCTCATAAGATACTTCCATTAATTGAAGTAATCAAAGACTTCTCTTAATTTGAACATTATGCTAATCACTTCAAAGAGGAATTCAGGGATAATCAGATAGGCCCAGGGACGGGTTAGGAACTGGTTAGACTTTTGATAAGAATGATAAAAGAAAACATTTTGGTATATGACTGCTTCAGAATTCATAGTTAAAGACTAATCAAGTTTTTATTTAGATCAGTTCAAAGGCTTCAGATTAGGGTACTGACAGCTAAGTGTAAAGCCAAGCACAAGCTGCTCTCCTGAGAACTGCTATAGTGAATAGCTTTAAAGTTCTGATCACATAGTATAGTGAACTCTCTATTTATTTAGCAATAAACTAAAGCAAAACATTCACATAAACCAAAGTTCATCATTCACAGTGATATAGCAACTCGTTACTAAAGTGCCCATATAATTTTGAACAAAAGATATCATTCAGTAAATCCTTAACTCAATCATCCTTAAGGAGAAAATCATCCTTAAGGGGTATAAAGTCCTCCCACCCCTAGGTCACAGTAAATCATGATCTTGTCAGCCAGCACTAAGTACCCAAGGAAAGGTCCTTTCATCTTGTTTTGAGGCTGGCTCCCAAATTTCATGGTTCCTCTTCCATGCTCCCAGCCCTTGTCTGAACTCACCCAACCACCACCTGGACTCACAGGTGGGCAGCTCCCAGCTCCTGTTCTAGTTTGAACCTCACAGTGACCAGTCCACCTCAAGCCCTTCAAAGTCTCTTCCTGGGAAGAGAAAACTTAACAGAGCCACAAAAACATCTACACAATCAAGTTTAGCAGAATTACAACAATATTCACACACATTAGCAGCACTATCATCTCAAATCACTTTCTGCCTGTGAAATCAACAGAAGTCAACAGAAAGGGTGCATCTGGCTGACAAAGTAACACAATCCAACAGTTGGAATGCTTCCATCTGACAAAGTAACACAGTCAACAGATAGAGTCCTTCTATCTGACAAAGTAACATAAATAACAGAAGACTTCTGTCTGACAAAGTTTACAAATCAACAGACAGAATGCTTCTGCCTGACAAAGTAACACAAACACAAATCAACACAGACAGAACAGACAAACAGAGTGTTGGACACCACAAATGTTCTTCTCAGTTCTACTCTGTTCCAGTTTGTGATCCTGCTTTTATATGGTGGTTCTTCCTGTTCCACCCTTTCTGTTGCATCAACAAGTTCCTCCCACCTTCAAATCACAGGTGGGGCTCAAAGGCACTTGAAGAACTAAAGCAAAGTGCTAAATACTTAAATAACTGAAACAAGGTACTAAGTACTGCTTTTCTTGCCATTATTCCTAGGTTAAAGTCAGCAAAGAAAAAAACCACATATACTTACACACACAAATATTCATAGCAGCATTATATTAACAAAAACCTAGAGGCAAAATGTTTTAGCAAAGAATGGTAAGACAAACTCTAATCTAGAAATATAATTTAATATTGTAGCATAAAAAGTAATATAAAGAATTACAAGAAACCTGGAAAGATTTGTGTGAAGTGATGAAGCATGAAGAAAGAGTCCCCCCCCCAATATATACAATGACAATAATGTAAATAAAAACAACATTAAAGACAAAAAACCCTGAAGTCATACTAATATTGATACAAAGCTATTAAGGCATCAATTCCTGCTTTCTTTTAACATTGAATCAAAAAAACCGATTTATGTCATGTACATTCATTGAAAGTACTTTGATAGACACAAATTTCAAACAATGTGAAACGGAGCTCCTAACAACTTCTGGAGCCACAGCACCCACAGAACAGCACAAAGAAGCTAACCTCCTGCTGAGGACAGCCCAGCAGCCCTGCAGGGAGCAGCCAGCGCAGCGATCTGAGAGCAGGCAGCCCAGCGCGCTGGGAACCGACAGCGCAGCCCGCAGAGTGAGCCCAGGTCCGCGGTTTTAGCCCCAGGGCGGCCAGGCCTTCAGCGGGCTGGTGGAACCCCAGAACACCAGCAATTGTGGCGATTCCAGAATTATCAGCACAGATATGCCTAGGACAAAGTGAGAGGTTAGTGCCCTATGGACTTTGGGACCAGTATTTGGGGAACACGTGGCTTCCTCCCCTGGGGGCAAAAAGCTGCTGAAGAAACTGCTGCACAGAAGCCATTTTGCAGCATCAGCAGTGGCTCTAGCTCCTGGTCTGTGAACTGTAGGAAGATCCAGCAATCAGTCTGGGGGTTAATCGCTTTTGCTTTAAACTGCCTGGATCTGGATTGTGGTCTGGGGGGGAAGTTTGGGGTGGGTATCCAACTTGCCAGAGTGGGTGGAGGCTTTACAGAGGCCACCCAACTGGCAGAAGTTGTGAAGACCCCACGTTTGGGCGGAAGCTCCCCTGTCTGGTGGCAGAGTCCTACTGTGGCAACAAGCCCAAAAATCAAGTAATTAAGTGGCAATATGCCTAGGCAAATGAAACAAAATAAACAGAAAAGTTCAACATTGGACTCCTATTTTAGGGGCAAAGAGGCTCAAAGCATGGAGGAGGACTGTGAGGTCAGAACTCCTGCACCAAAAGCCCCAAATGAAAATACAAGCTGGCTACAGGCCATAGAGGACCTTAAGAAGCAGATAAGAGAAGTGGGGGAAATTTTGGGAAGAGAAATGAAAAAGATGCAAGAAAAGTATGAAATGACAGTCAACAGCCTGACTGAGGAAAATAACACCTTAAAAAATAGACTAACTCAAATGGCAAAAGAGGCTCAGAAAGGCAATGAGGAGAAGAATGCCTTAAAAAGCCGAATTTGCCAGATGGAAAAGAATCTCAAAAGCTCACTGAGGAGATTCATTCCTTCAGAGTTAGACTGGAGCAAATGGAAGCTAGTGACTTTATGAGAAATCAAGATACTATTAAACAGATCCAAACAAATGAAAGAATAGAAGGCAATGTGAAATATCTCATGGGAAAAACCACTGACCTGGAAGATAGATCCAGGAGAGACAATTTAAAAATTATTGGACTGCTTTTTTCTCTTCCGCTTCTTTCATGTTTGCACTCGGTAAGAATTTTCTCTGCTTTCAAGAGCCCTCTACTCGCTCTGTTGACCTCCGTGGTCCCTCAGCTTCCGACATGCAGAATGACGCCGGCGAGTTCGTGGATCTGTACGTGCCACGGAAATGCTCCGCGAGCAACAGGATCATTGGGGCGAAGGACCACGCATCCATCCAGATGAACGTGGCCGAGGTTGACAAGGTTACAGGCAGATTCAATGGCCAGTTTAAAACCTATGCGATTTGTGGAGCAATTTGAAGAATGGGGGAATCTGATGACTCTATTCTTCGACTGGCAAAAAATGATGGTATTGTTTCAAAGAACTTCTAATTGAAGAAATCTTATGGAAAATGTCTTAATAAATCAGAAAAACAAAAAAAAAAATTATTGGACTACCTGAAAGCCATGATCAAAGAAAGAACCTAGAAATCATCCTTAAAGAAATTCTCAAGGAAAATTGCCCTGATGTTTTAGACCCAGTGGGGGAAATAGAGGTTGAAAGAATCCACAGATCACCTCCTGAAAAAGATCCCAAAAAGAAAACTCCCAGGAATATTATAGCCAGGTTCCAGAATCCCCAGATCAAGGAGAAAATACTCCAAGCAGCCAGGAAGAAACAATTTCAATATTGTGGAAACACAATCAGAATAGCCCAGGACCTGGCAGCTTCTACATTGAGGGATAGAAGGGCATGGAATATGATATTCCAGAGGGCAAAAGAGCTGGGAATGAACTCAAGGGTCACCTACCCAGCAAAACTGAGTATCTTGTTTCAGGGGAAAATATGGTCATTCAGTGGAATAGAGGACTTTCAAGCATTCTTGATGAAAAAACCAGAGTTGAATAGAAAATTTGACATTCAGACACAAGAAGCAAGAGATGCTTGAGAAGGTAATCAAGGAAAAGAAATCAAAAGGAACTTATCAAAGTTGGACTATTTACAGTCCTACATGGAAAAACAATAACTGTGTTTGATGAAAGCTTTCTCATTATGAAAATAATTGAAGAAGGGTACATGGCATATGTTCACAGTTATACTTGGATAGAGGGCACAGGTTGAATTTGATGGGAAGGGATGATTATTATTATTTTTTTGGAGGGCAATTGGGGTTGGGTGACTTGCCCAGGTTCACGTGGCTGGGTTTTTGTTTTTGTGTTGGGTGTCTGGGGCCGGATCTGAGCTCAGGTCCTTCTGGCTCCAGAGCTGGCTCTCTGCTCGCTGTGCCACCTAGCCGCCCCAAGGAAGGGATGATTCTTAAGGGGTGAAGTCAAGAGGTGAGAGAGGAGAGTGGCAAGAGGAGATGGAGAGAGACAGGGTAGGGCAACTATCTCATGTAGAAGAGGCAAGCGGAAGTAGTTGCAGGGGAGGGGAAGAACAGGAAGGCAAAAAGGCAAAAGCATATTCTCATTGAAGTTGTCTCAAGGAGAGAATCACACACATACTAAATGGAATATCTTACCCTCACTCACTCTCCTGAGTAGGGGAAAGGGAGATGAGAGGGGGGATGATGGAGGGGAGGGCATTCTGGGGAGAAGGGAGGTTAGAAGTACCCACTATCAAAGAGGGACAGGATCTAAGTAGGGAATGGACTAGGTGGGAGGTGAGACAGGTGGGAGGGAAATATAAGCAGTCTTTTACAATATATCTACTATGGTAATGTTTTGCATAGATATATATGTACAACACATACTGAATTGCTTATCTTCTCAGAGGGAGTGGGTGACAAGGGAGAAGGGGAATGGATCTGAAAATCAAAGTTTTAAAATCAAATGTTTCATAAGATGTCCAGTCAGTGGGGCTCAGAGATTCACCTTGCCCTAATGGCAAAGTCGAAGGGGGTATGGGAGAAGATATGGGAGAGAGCAGATTGGATGAGGGGATATCTAGTGGGACTGCTATTCTGGGGTGGTGGGTAGGGAAAAATGGGGGAAAAATGTAACTCATAATCTGGTGGAAATGAATGATGTAAACCAGAAGTTAATAAAGCATTTGTTTAATCAAAAAAAAAAAGTACTTTGATAGCAATGGTGGGGAGGTCAGGAGGATGAAGATGTTTTTGTATTTTTTTTAACAAATGCTTTATTAACTTCTGGTTTACATCATTCATTTCCACCAGATTTTGAGTTACAATTTTCCCCCATTTTTTTCCCTACCCACCACCCCAGAATAGCAGTCCCACTAGATATCCCCTCATCCAATCTGCTCTCTCCCATATCTTCTCCCATACTCCCTACGACTTTGCCATTAGGGCAAGGTGAATCTCTGAGCCCCAATGCCTGCACATCTTATCTCCCAATTACATGCAAAATAGTATTAATAATAATAATAATATATATATATATATATATATATATATATATATATATATATATATACACATTTGAAACATTTAATTTTAAGACTTCGAATTTCAGATCTATTCCCTTCCTCCCTTGTCACCCACTCCGTCTGGGAAGATAAGCAATTCAGTATGTGTTGTACATGTATAGCTATGCAAAACATTACCATAGTAGATATATTGTAAAAGACTGCTTATATTTCCCTCCCATCATCCCACCCCCCACCTGGTCCATTCCCTACTTTGATCCTGTCCCTCTTCAAAAGTGGGTACTTCCAACCTCCCCTCCCCCTAGAATGCCCGCCCCTCCATCATCCCCCCTCTCATCTCCCTTCCCCCTACTCTCCTACAGGGTGAGATATCCCATTTAGTATGTATGTGATTCTCTCCCTGAGCCAAATTCAATGACAATAAGGTTTTGTCTTTTTGCCTTCCTGTTCTTCCCCTCCCCCTGCAACCATTTCCCCTTGCCTCTTCTACATGAGATAGTTTACCCTACCCTGTCTCTCCCCATTCCCTCTTGTCACTTTCCTTTCTCACCTCTTAATTTCACCCCTTAAGTATCATCCCTTCCCACCAAATTCAACCTGTGCCCTCTATCCATGTATACCTGTAAACATATATATACATATCCACATATGTACTCATATGTCCATATACCCTTCTTCAATTATTTTGATAACGAGAAAGGTTTCATCGGAGACAGTTATTGTTTTTCCATGTAGGAATGTTAATAGTTCAACTTTGATAAGTTCCTTTTGATTTCTTTTCACTGATTACCTTCTCAAGCATCTCTTGCTTCTTGTGTCTGAATGTCAAATTTTCTATTCAACTCTGGTTTTTTCCTCAAGAATACTTGAAAGTCCTCTATTCCACTGAATGACCATATTTTCCCCTGAAACAAGATACTCAGTTTTGCTGGGTAGGTGATTCTTGGTTTTAATCCCAGGTCCTTTGCCCTCTGGAATATCATATTCCAAGCCCTTCGATCCCTCAGTGTAGAAGCTGCCAGGTGCTGTGCTATTCTGGTTGTGTTTCCACAATATTGAAATTGTTTCTTCCTGGCTGCTTGTAGTATTTTCTCCTTGATCTGGGAATTCTGGAACCTGGCTATAATATTCCTAGGAGTTTTCTTTTTGGGATCCTTTTCAGGAGGCAATCAGTGGATTCTTTCAACCTCTATTTTGCCCTCTGGATCTAAAACATCAGGGCAATTTTCCTTCAGAATTTCTTGAAGGATGATTTCTAGGTTCTTTTTTTGATCATGACTTTCAGGTAGTCCAATAATTCTTAAATTATCTCTTCTGGATCTATTTTCCAGGTCAATGGTTTTTCCCATGAGATATTTCACATTACCTTCTATTCTTTCATTTGTCTGGATCTGCTTAATAGCATCTTGATTTCTCATTAGCTTCCATTTACTCCAATCTAATTCTGAAGGAATGAATCTCCTCGGTGAGCTTTTGAGATTCTTTTTCCATCTGGCAAATTCGGCTTTTTAAGGCATTCTTCTCCTCATTGCCTTTCTGGGCCTCTTTTGCCATTTGAGTTAGTCTAATTTTTAAGGTGTTGTTTTCCTCAGTCAGGCTGTTGACTGTCATTTCATACTTTTCTTGCATCTTTCTCATTTTTCTTCTCAAATTGTCTCCCACTTCTCTTATCTGCTTCTTAAGGTCCTCTATGGCCTGTAGCCAACTTGTATTTTCATTTGGGGCTTTTGGTGCAGGAGTTCTGACCTCACAGTTCTCCTCCTGTTCCATGCTTTGATCCTCTTTGCCCCCAAAATAGGAGTCTAAAGTTGCATTTTTCTGTTTATTTTATTTCCTTTGCCTGGGCATGTTGCCACTTAATTACTTGATTTTTGGGCTTGTTGCCACAATAGGACTCTGCCACCAGACAGGAGAGCTTCCGTCCTAAACGTGGGGTCTTCACAACTTCCGCAGGTTGGGTGGCCTCTGTAAAGCCTCCACACACTCTGGCAAGCTGGATACCCACCCCAAACCTCCACCCCAGACCACAATCCAGATCCAAGCAGGCTAAAGCAAGAGCGATTAACCCCCAGACTGATTGCTGGATCTCTCTACAATTCGCAGACCCGGAGCTAGAGCCGCCACTGACACTGCAAAATGGCCTCTGTGCCATGTTTGCTCCGCAGCTTTTCACCCCCAGGGGAGGAAGCCAACGCATTCCCCAAATACTGGTCCCAAAGTCCATAGGGCACTAACCTCTCACTTTGTCCTAGGCATATCTGTGCTGATAGTTCTGGAATCGCCACAGCTGCTGGTGTTCTGGAGTCCCTCCAGCAGGCTGCTGGCCTAGTCGCCCTGGGGCTAAAACCGAGGCTCCTGCGGGCCTGAGCTCGCTCCTAGAGCTCTGCGCTGTCTGTGCTGCCCGCTCTCAGAGCGCTGCACTGGTTGCTCCCTGCAGGGCTGCTTGGCTGTCCTCATCAGGAGGTTAGCTTCTCTGTGTAGTTCTGTGGGTGCTGGGGCTCCAGAAGTTGTTCAGATTCCTCTTTCACATTGTTTGGAGGCAGTGTGGGGCAGAGCACCTTGGAAGTGCTGTTTCTACTCTGCCATCTTGGCTCCGCCCCTCTGTTTTTGTATTTTTTAAAAATAAAAATAAAATCAAAAAGCAGATGATAAACAAGTGTGTTTTGTTTTTTAGGTAATTTTTATATAATGCAGCCCAATTTACCTTGAATTAAAGTACATTATATTCTAGCTCTTTCATTTCTTATCCTAGATTAAAAAAAAATCCTACATGATTCTCATTGATGTCTTTTGATATGTGATATTTCTTCTTGATTGCTTATAAAATAATATCTATTACTCTGTTCTTGAAGTTTGATGATAAATCTGGAAGAGTTAAATGTGGGATTCATCTCCATTATTTTTCCATCATCTCTAGATCTGTCAATCTGGACCCAGTACCTTAATTTTTATACTTGACTTTCTCATGATTTCCTGAAATATACTATTAAGATTCTCTTTATATTTTTTCTGGCATTTCAATAGTTCTCAGGTTATCTCCCTGAACTCCATTTTCTAGTTCTATTACCTTTACTTGTTGAATTCACAACTATTCTATCAGTTGTGTTTATTACTGATTTTTTAATTGTTTGTTCTGTCATTTTCACTCCAGTTATATTTTTCAACAATTCTGTTGTTTTATTTGGGGGGACAAAGTATTATAATTTATTGAAACTCAACTTTAAAAATATAAGATGCTATAATGTATGTTATATTACACAAAACACCCTCAGGTGCACATTCAAGTCAAGTCTGTTATTTCATTAATACTCTTCACTGATTGAAGTTGTTGAGTTTTATTGTTACTCTTTTCTTAAAAACTGATTTCCTTTCCTTGATTAATTTAAATTCAGTATTTGCTATTATAACTTCCTTTAGTTCTTGGTGGATTTCTAATCCATGTTGAAGTGCCTTATGATAGATCCAGTTTTGTTTCTAGAGCCTTGGATGGAGTTATAGTCTTCTACCTTTTGAAGGATGAAACTATCATTTTCTGGTATCTTCTCCTTGGCTGCTTTTTGCTCTAAATTGTTTATTCATTGTGTTGGAACTTAAATTCTTTTACTTCTTTAATATTTCCCTTTGCTTCAAATTAATTTTATAATGAAGGGTTTTCGGCAGGATTCTAATCAGTCTCTCCCAATTCCAAGTTCAGCACTCTTTCTTTTATAGTACAATGCTGACCAATCCTCTTGCTTTAATTCCAATATCATGATTGATACATCTTTCTTCAAAGTCCTCAAACTGCCAAAACCTAGGTTTAAATAACAGATAATTCTCCAATAGTGATCTTTCCTCTTCCATTAATGGTACTACCTAATCAAATACATGTTCCCTTCATTATCTAACAATAAAGGTTATTCATACCATGCCTAATCTATTGCAAAGTTATGGAGTTGCATCTTAAAGGCCTAGCCTATGCTGGCTAAATAAGACCAAGGTTTTTGTCTGCCTTTAATGGCATATGGGTGGATTTTAACAGTGGATACTAAAAGAAAAAGATTTTGATGGGGTAGTGACAGTTACCATCACCTGTAAAGATTATTTTTGTATGGTTACCACACTGATAATTACTGTCTATGTTTCTAGTAACTACTTTCTCATCCTGTTCAGCAATCATATTTGCCAATTCTTTCAGTCCTCTAGGGCTGTTCATCTAGCCTGGTGATTTGAACTCATTGTGGTTTACTAGATACTGTCTGATCATTTACTTCTTTACTTACATTTTACATTCTACTTTCAGCTAATCATTGGTATTCTGACCTTTCCAGTTGAAAGACCATTCTCTTTGTTAGAACAGAAGAAAAATATGAAAAATAACAATTCTTTTTCTCTGTCATAAATTTAAATAAGCCCATCTACTCCAAACACAGTGGTCCTATCCTTTTTTTTTGTTTGTTTCTTTCTCCTTTTGCTGCCAATATACTCAATTCTCTTAAATACCCCCAGTGGATCTGTACTCTTATTCAGCTGGGAATACCCTCTAAAGATATAGATTTCGGTAGGGGGTGATGTCGAGGGTTAGCTCTGAGGGGTCTGCCATGGATGTGAATCCAAGCCAAGGACCCCCTTGAGCCTATTTCCACCCACTTGGGTCCAGTATCTCAGGATGTTGACTCACCACCCCCTGTTACTAACCACAGCCTCCCCCCCCCCTTACATGCAAGGAATATTCTGGCATCCCTGAAACCCTGGCTGCTTGAGCAATATAGATAAAGAAGTAATGCATGAGATAAGAAAGGAGGGAAGTGTCCCACAGGAATGGCTTCCTAAATGTTGCAAGTTAGGTGCCTCATGTAGCAAACTACATGAAGTTTCCCATGAGAAAGTATGATGTATGTGCTTTAGCTATAGTATATAAACTTGGACCCTCAGATGCTTATTTGAGACTTGCTTGTCGAGCATACAATAAACGTATGAATGCTGCAATCTTCACCTGGTCCATGGACTCATTATTCACGATATCCTGTTTTGGTTGGTGCTGTGAGTGCAGGCTACAGATTTCAACTCATCCATACCTGCCTACCCTGTGGGACTCTCATCTGTACTCTCTCTTAAATTCACTATAGGGAGTCTACCCAAAACACTGGGTGACTTGTTTAAAAACTTGTTTCTTTAGCATTTGTTCTGCACTTAAAGTTCTCCTGACATATTTTTTATGTGATTAATTTTCAATTACTTGCCTTTACTTCTATTTTCTGTATTTGTCTTTTTAATTTCTAAGTTCAACGAAGATTTAATTCCATGTATGTCCATACCAATTTCTTCAGAATGCTTATATTTTCCCTGCCTTTATGGCATTCATTTTTGTTTCTTTTTCAGAATCTCATTTTAGAAAGATTCCCATCCTTCAGGGACAACTTCCCCTGCAAAATATTAGGCCATTGAACACTGATATTTCTTGTTTTTCTTTGAACCTTTTTGAAATTTCCTCTCCCAAAATCTAGGTCATAATGCAGATTGCATTGCATGGTTTTCCTCACTTTCACTATGATAAACTCTAAGATGGGGCAGTCACTTGCTTTTAAGTTTCATTTTTCTGCTTTAGCAACATTTCCTCTGCCTCTTAAAATATTTGTTGATTGATGGAAGTGAATATCATTAAGGTAAGTGCAAATTTCATTATCTGTTTTGTTTTTAGGAGAGAGTTCCAACAGATGTCTGGATAGTACAAATTCCCCATTACAACATTATAAAGTTTCTTTGCTAGGTTTGTGATGTTTTGAAGATTCCTTGTCTGATTCTTCCTATGTCCTGGTCATCCTACAACAATATTACTTTTGGTTTCCCTCCATTGATCCTCTTCCAAATACTCTTGACTATGTTTCTCACCCAAGGTTCTTAGACTTCTTTATATGAGTATATATTTATAATATGTAATCAATTAATCAGCAAACATTTATTAGGTGTCTGCTCTGTGCTAGACACTTCAGGGGATATTATTTCGCCAATGTGGTACCCACAGCAGCTGCTATGAATATGCAGGCTTATCCCCAGGTTTGAATCACAAGATATAATAGACTCTCTTCCTTTAAGATGAAACCAAGACATTTATTCAAACACCAGTAAGCCAAATTCATCACAGTAACAAATTGTATACACATTGCCAATGCAGGGAGCACTAACACCCGAAGTGTTCTTTTTAAGACAAAGTCCATACAGGTCACCAATGTAGGTAGCACCAACATCTCAGGCCTTCCCTAGGTCAGGTCTCCCCACATATGTAAGTTCCCCCAGGCAAAAATCCTCCCTCTTTCTCTCACACTAGCTGTTCTACTCTGCTCTGCCTGTTCTCTGCTCTCTCTCTCCCAGCTCAGGCTCACTCTCTCTCAGCTCTGCCTCACCCACACTTCCGGCACTACTCCTCCTGTTCTACCCGTTCAGCAAGCTCCTCCCACTACGGGCTCCATGTGAGCACATAGGTCTATTAAGGGGCAGGGAATATCTTCAAATTCCCTTACCATTACAGAAACAAAACCAAAAAAATACTAGCATCTAATAATTGCTACCATTTAGATAGTGCCTCCTATATACCAGGCAATGTGCTAAGCTCTTTGTAGGTATTATTCCCTCTGATTCTCACAACAACCCTGCGAAGTAGGGGCTATTACTGTTCCCATTTTACAGCTGAGGAAACTGAAGCAAACAGTAGCTAAATGATACGTCCCAAATCACCTAGCTAGTGTCTGGGGCCAAATTTGAAGTCAGATCTTCCTTACTCTAGGCCTACTGCTCAATTTGGTCATCTAGCTGCTAAAAAAAAAAAAAAAGGAACAGTCCTTGTCCTGAAATACCTTACATTCTATCAGGGGAGATAATATGGCAATTATGTATGGGTATGAACATATATAAGAATATACACATGCATAATAAATATGTATATAACATATACCATCCTGGTCCCTACAGCCTGAAGGCCAGACAGAGTACTTTTCAACCCATTCAGAGGATTCTCCAGTATCCTCAAAGGGATCTAGGGGTATCTGGCTCTCTGCAAGTGGCTCTAGCCCCAAACAATGTCTAGTCCATTCTAGGGAGTGGACTCCTGCACCCCTGTTCCATTTAGCCACTGATAATTAGATTAGATTTTATGCAGAAATATTTACTTCCAAATATATAGTGGCCAATATACAAACTTACTCTCCCAACACTTTACCTTTGTCCCATCTTAGTCTCTGGGGAGGGGAAAAGCATTAGGTTCATAGCTTTAGCTCAGTCCTTTTAGAGCACCCACCATCTCAGTTCCAAGTCCAAAACCTTCCTTGGGCTTGAATCCCTAGGGCTTCCATGCCAGACAGGCAGCTCTACTATCCCATCTGCAATACTAGTGTCAAGGCCTCCAAGGCTCCAGGTCCTTTGGGAATTACCTCCAGCATTTGGAACTGAGAACAAATGACATTAAATAGGAACAAATGCCCCCAGGTCTGTTTCCTGAGCCAGGATAAAAGAGAGGGAACAGGAGAAGGAAAATTCTTTCCCTTTCACTGGTTCAGTTCATGGCACCCATGCTGTGGGTGAACTATGATCTTTATCCTCTTGATACAGCCATTGAGAGTGACTGACAACAGTAGTGGAGAGAGAACACTTCAGTCTTGCCAGGTTTAAAGATACAGACAGCCAATCAAAGGAGGTTATCCCTATCCACGTGGTAAGGAATGAAGAGGCCTCCATGTTAGGCAATCTATACAAGTTTCAAAGGCTACTCAAGGTAACCTCTATTTTAGGCAAACTGAACATGCCTAGATAAATCCAATTATACATAAATGGAGGATAGAGAAGGAAATAAGCATTTATATAGCACCTACTGTGTTCTAGGCACTCTGCTAAGCATTTTACAAATATTATCTCATTTGATTCTTACAACAACCCTGCTAGGTAAGTGCTATCATTTTCCCCATTTAACTGAGGCAAACAGACAGATCAAGTGACTTGTTCAGTGTCACAGAATTAGTAAGTTTCTGAGGCTAGACTTAAGCTCAGCTCTTCCTGACTCCAGGCCTAGTACTCTATCCACTGTGCTACCTCCTGTCTCAGATATGGGGGGAGGCACTTTTAGCTGGGGGATAAGATAAGGCCTCATGAAGAAAGTGACACTTGAGCTGGATTTTGAAGGACACTAAGAGGAAAAGAAAGTTGTTAAGAATGTACTGTAGGCAGATAGGACAGCTTAGGCAAAGGTGCAGAGATAGAACATGAAGTATTGAAGCCCAGTTTGGTTAATCCATAGAATTCATGAAAGGGAATAATGTATAATAGTTCTGGAAAGGTAGGGTGGAGCCAGGTTGTGAAAGGGCTTACATGCCAGGAGTTTCTACTTAATGCTAGATGTGATAAGGAGCCATGAAGTTTGAATAGTAGAGTGACCTGGATGGACCTGTGCTTTAAGAAATCACTTTGGCAGCTGAGTGGAAAGGGGAGAGATGAGGCAGAGAGGCTATCACAATAGTCAAGGCAAGAGGTAATGAGGGCCTAAACTAGGGAGGTAGACATGTGAGTGCAGAGGAGTCCTACCTGAAAGGTTTTGTGGAGGTAGAAATACCAAGATTGGGCAGTTGTGGGGTAAAGGAGAGTAAGGTGAGGAGGGTGACTCCATGGTTGTGAATCTGGGTAATTGAAAGGTATGGTGGAGCCTGGGACAGAAATGTTGTTGTTCATTCTTTGTTCTTCAAGACGACTGATATTTTTGTGATAGTAAATTAGGCCATCATTTATCCATTTGTCTCAATTTTTTTTTTGCTTTTTGGAGGGGGGAGGGCAGGGCAATTGGGATTAAATGAGTTGCCCAAGGTCACACAGCTAGTAAGTGTTACATGTCTAAGGCCAGTTTTGAACTCAGGTCCTCTTGACTCTAGGGCCAGTGCTCTATTCACTGAGCCACCTAGCTGCCCTTATTTGTTTCAATTCTTACCTAGCCTTTAGTCATTGAAAGGTTATTACCTCAGACAAACTGAGGCATGGGACAGATATAGGAAAGTTCAGAAGAAAGGTGATGAGTGTGTGTGTATGTGTGTTTGTGTATGTGTGTGTGTGATGAGTTATGAATTTGAGATACCTATAGGATAGTTTAAAATGTCCAGTAGGTAGTTGATAATTTCAGGCTAGAACTCAGGAGACTAGGGCTAGATAGATAAGTAGGTAGATAGATAGATAGATAGACAGACAGACATATAGAAAGATCTGGGAGTCATTTGTACCGATGGTATTTAAACCCATGGAGATGATGGAGGGTACCAAGAGAGAAGGGAAGTAGGTCCAGAACAGGTCCTTAGATTATACCATAGTTGGGGGTAAGATATGGATAGTGATCCAGCAAAGAAGACTGAGGGAGAATTGTCTGACAAGTAAGAGGAAAAGGCAAAGAGAACAGAATTAGGGAAACCCAGAGAAAAGAGAATATTCTGGAGAAGTCATTCAACACTGTCAGATTCTACAAAGAGATCCCTTATGTTATTTCCAGATGTCTAAGCTGGATTCAGGTTTGTTTCTATTCAGATTAATGTTATGAACTCATATTCCCTCTGAATTTCTTTCCCAATAACCAGACAAAAATCAGATTCATCCCTAATTGTGATGGTATGAAAAGGAAAAGTTTACTTAATACAGGAAGGCATGGAAAATAGCATAAAGAAGGGTCCATAGTAACTACTCAATTCATATTTCCCCAAACTATCCACCCCACCCCACCCCCAACATATAGGGCAGAAGGCTGCAAGTCCCAGCCCTATACTTCTGTTTTTAGCTTGGTTGCTTAATCAAGGACATTGGACATGGTGTTAGAGGCTTGCCCGTTGCTGCAGGAACTGTGCAACCTTCATGTCTGAAAGCAATTGCTGCTTGCTTCAGGCATACTTAGTCATCAGAAATCTGCAGCTTCTGCCCCAGGAATGGAAAGACAGGTTTCACAGGGCAATTAGGCTGCCACAGCATGGAGTCCAAAATCTGGCATCTGCAGCCATGGAGGAACCTCCATTGCTTATAACAGGGCTGCCTTGGTAGAATCATACCAGAGACATAAATGTTGGTGTAGCAGGAGACAGGTGCTTACACAACTCTCTGTAATGTTACTCTCCATATAGAAGAGTCTGGGGACCCTGCTTCTGGAACAGTAATGATGTTCAATGCAGGTGCCATAGAAAGACTGTGGAACACACAGAAACATTTTGTAATTGGCTCCAGTCTGACAACCACGTGGTCAGGAGAAGATTTTTCTGGCTATGTAGCTAGAATTGGGAGTGCTTTGAAAAGGCACTTGCAGATAAGAGATTTAGTGATTCTCTTCAGCTGCTCCTTATTTGATTACTTCTCTGATGGTGTCTAGTGAGAGAAAGTGTTATATGATGAGGTGCAGGGAGGGGAAACCTTGGTACTTTTTCCTCATCATTTGTTTGTTTGTTTAGGGGAAGGGTGATTAATCTGGAGGCTCTAACTTTGTGGGTTTCCAAAGGTCAGGAGGATAAGCCTCCAGGAGTCTAGACTCCGGCATAAGATGCTAGGAGTTCATGCTGGGTTTTATAGCCAGTCTTTCCACAGATAGGCCAATGAGTAAGAAGTGACCTTCAGGAGTGACACTCAGCATGCAGCCCATTGATAGCTGAGACAAACACTCATTTAAGAACTATGCTGCCTTTGGACATGAACATAGTGGGACTAATGCTATGCAGTGATTGAGCTAAATCTGAGCCCATTCTACCAAGACCAAGGTAATAAAGCAGTGAGTGTGCCTCTGAGATGTTGGAGATGGGATTTTGTACTTTTGTTTTTGCTATATTTCCTTTTTTTCCTTCCTTCCTTTAAAAATATTACTTTTTGGTTATATTTTGAGTTCTCAGCTTTTTCCTCCCTACCTTCCCAATCCTGCATTAGAGAAGGCCAACATTTGACACGGATATATATGTGAAACCATATACCTCCACATATTAATTCTTCCACTAGAAGTGGATAGCATCTTCCTTGGTAGGTCCTTTGTACTTGATTTGAATATACATATTACTCAGAATAGCTTAGTCATTCACAGTTACTCTTCAAACAATGTTGCTGTTACTATATACAGCATTCTCTTGGTTCTACTCATTTCACTAATTATTTCATGCAAGTCATTCCATGTTTTTCTAATATCAACCTGCTTATAATTTTTTATAGCACAATAGCATTCTGTCACAATGATTTTACCAGGGTGAGGGTGACTGACAGGCCTCAAACCTGTTGGTGAGTTAGAGAGAGGTCTACTCCATGTTTGTGAAGACTTTTCTCAGCGGAATGAGCAGATGAGAACAATTTGTTCAAAAGGACATGAAGGTGGCTGGAGCAGGTGCTGTGGGATGCTTAGAGTGTGGTCAGATATTTAAGACATCAAGGTCATCCTCTGCATTCTGGGCCATTGCCAGTCATCCTGACTTTCATCTTGCCACTTGACTTAGATAACTCTGAAAGAGAGAGTAAGGCTGATAATTTTATGCAACTCTGCCTTGCTTAAATCCAATGTGCTTGTGAGTCAAGACATCACCCTGTGATGTCATTGGTCCTCTTCAAAAATGAAAGATGAATTCTATCACAATCATATGCCACAATTTATTTAGCCATTCCTTAACTGATGGGCACCCCCTCAATTTCCAGTTCTTTGACACCTCAAAGAGAGCTGCTATAAATATTTTAGAAAATATAGGGTCTTTTCCTTTTTCCCTAATCACCTTGGGAAATAGAGCTAATAGTGATAATGCTGGGTCAAAGGATATACACAGTCTTATAGCTCTTTGGGCATAATTTCAGATTACTCTCCAAAATATTTGGATTGGTTCACAGTTCCCCCAATAGTGTATTAGTGTCTCAATTTTTCACATCTCCTCCAACATTTGTCATTTTCTTCTTCTATCATTTTAGTCAATCTGATAGGTGTAAGATGGTGTCTCAAAGTTATTGTAATGTATATTTCTTTAATCAAAAATGATTCAAAACATTTTTTCATGTGACTATATATAGCTTTGATTTAATTTTTTAAAAGCAGCCTGTTCATATCTTTTGACAATTTATACATTTGAAAAAGTTCTCTATATATTTGAGATATGAGGTCTTTATCTAAGAGACTGTCCATAAAATTTCCCCCCAATTTTCTGTTTTCCTTCTAATCTTGGCTACATTGATTTGACTTGTAAAAAAACTTTTAATGTAATCACAATTATGCATTTTAATCTCATAACACTCTCTGTCTCTTGTTTATTCATAAATTCTTCTATCTATAAATCTGAAAGATATGTTTCATATTTTTCTAATTTTCTTGTAGTATCTCCCTTTATTTCTAGGTCTATAGTATTAATGGAATATGAAGATCTTCCTTGTCCATTAATAGGCATACATGACTATATGTGTTCCCCTTTTCTCCTTGGAACAGGGGCCATATTCCCAGGTTAGAGGTACACAGGTATTTTACCTCACCAGTCATGGATGTTTAGTCCCTTTGAATTCTTGCCCAGTTCACAGCTGTGAAACACTCTGTGTCAATTCACATAGAACCAGCTAGGTGTACAGGCTCTCACTCTTTTTGGAGCTACGCAAATGGGCTTTTATGTCTTTCTGTGCTGAGTCAATTAGGTGCTGAGTCTTTGTTTGAAAACTATACCTACATCCTGGAAGACTGATATTGGGGGTAAAACTCACTAGGGGCCAGGAACTCGATAGGAGAGTGAACTTGCTGGAGAGGGACTCCTCTGGGAATGATGCTTAGCTTAAGACTTTTTCTAAGTAGCTATTATCAAGGAGCCTCCCAGCTGTAAATTGAGATGGTGGTTCTTCCTGGGCTGGTAATGTGTGTAAATATTTTTGCTGCCCTGTTGAACTTTGTTTTTCTGTATTTCCATAGTGATATTTTTTCTGGCATTAGTTTACAGAATAACTGTTATATTGGTTCAGTTTTGAGTGAAGAATGCTTATTATACCTTGCAATTCAATAGTTAGAATATATTTACATATTCATAGCAACTGCTCATATCACACTGGCAATACAAGATCATGTATCCATTTTGACCTTATCTTGGTAAATAGTGTAAGATATTGGTCTATATCTAGTTTCTGCCAGACTGCTTTCCAGTTTTCCCCAATTTTTTTTTTTTAACAAATAGGGAATTCTCATCCTAAAAGCTTAAATTTTTACATTCATCAAACACAAGGTTACTACAATCATTTGCTACAGTGTGTCGTATATGTACTCTATTGCATTGATGCACCATCCCATTTCTTAGCCAGTACTAAATAGTTTTGGTAATTATCACCTTATAATAGCAGCTTAAGATCTGGTACTGGCAGACCTACTTCCTTTACATTTAAAAAATAAATTCTTTTGATGTTCTTGACCTTTTGTTTTTCCAAATGAATTTTGTCATTTTTTCTGACTTAATAATTTTTTATTCAAAATTTAATTGGCATGGCACTGCATAAGTAGATTAGTTTAGGTAGAATTGTGATTTTTATTATATTGACTTTTCCTACTCGTGAACAATTAACATTTCTCCAATTATTTGTCTAGTTCTGAGAGGGGAAGGTTGAAGTCCCCCACTATTATAGTTTTGCTATTTCCATCTTTAATTCATTTACCTTTTCCTTTAAAAATTTAGATGATATAGTATTTGGTGAATATATATTTAGTATTGATATTACTTTATTATTTGTGGTACATTATAACATAAAGTAGTTTCTCTGTTTATCTTTAATTAGATCTATTTTAGCTTTAACTTTGTCTGAGATCATGGTTGCTACCCTTGCTTTTTTTATGTTAGTTGAAGCATAGTAAAGTCTACTCTAGCCCTTTATTTCTCTCTATGTGTGTCTCTCATTTTAAAACATGTTTCTTGTAAACAACATACTGTTGAGTTCTGTGTTTTTTTTAATCTATTCTCCTATTCATTTCCCTTTTATGGGTAAGTTCATCCCTTCACATTCAAAGTTAAAATTTCTTTTTTTTTTTTTTAAGCAATTGGGGTTAAGTAACTTGCTCAAGGTTACATGGCTAGTCATTATTTATGTGTGGGTGCTCATTTTCTGAGGTCGGATTTGATCTCGGGTCATCCCAACTCCAAGGCTGGCGCTCTTACTCACTGCGCCACCTAGCCACCCCAAAGTTAAAATTTCTTGTTGTGTTTTCCCTCCATCCTATTTTTCCCCATGGTTTATCCTTCTCTCTCTTTTTACCCTATCCCTTCTAAGAAGTATAATTTATTCCTGACCACTGACTCCCTAATCCACACACCTTTCTAAGAGTCCATCCTTTATTTTATCCCCTTGTCCTATTTCTCTATAAGTTAAGAAGACTTTTATACCTTACTAGATGTATATTCTATTTCCTCTTTAACTCATATTTTATAAGAATAAGGCTCCCAAACTACCTGCCTTCTACTTCTTCCATCTTTCTGCTGTAACAGTTCTTTCATTTATGACTCTTTTATATGAGATAATTTGCTCCATTTTACTTCTCCCTATCCAATTTTTAGGATCATCCCATCATAATTAAACCTCAAGCCTTCTATCAATGTATTACTCTTTTTTTTTTTGCTTTTTGGAGGGGGAAGGGTAGGGCAATTGGGGTTAAGTGAGTTGCCCAAGGTCACACGGCTAGTAAATGTTAAGTGTCTGAGGCCGGACCTGAACTCAGGTCTTCCTGACTCCAGGGCTGGTGCTCCACTTACTGCACCACCCAGCTGCCCCAATGTATACTCTTATGAACTATCCTAGTAATGATAACATTCTTAAGAGTTACATATATTTTTTTCCCATCTAAGAAGTAAACAGTTTAACCTTATTAAATCTTGTATAATTAGTCTTCATGTCTACATTTTTATATTTTTCCTGATTCTTTATAAGTCAAATTTTCTGTTTAGTTCTAATCTTTTACTCAAGAATGTCTGAAAGTCCTTTAATTCATTAAATATGATTTTTTCCCTTCCAGGATTACATTCAGCTTTTCTAGGTAGGTTATTCTTGGTTGTGAACTCAGCTTCTTTGCTTGTCAGAATATCATATTCCATGCCCTTCAGTCTTTTAATATAGAAGCTGTTAAGTCCTGTGTTATACTGACTGTAGCTTCACAATATTTAAATTGTTTCTTTCTAGTTACTTGTAATATTTACTCCTTGACCTGGGAGTCTTAAAAATTAGCTATATGCAGAAGAGAACAAAAGAAAACCAAGCTGGGCAGCTTTGAAAACAATGTGTAGTATTCATTATATAGATTTTCTTGAAATGTTATTGTTTTATATTGAATCCACTCTCATATTCCACTGTATACATAGCAATGTTTTTTTCTTCTAATTTTGTATTAAATTTTAAAATAAATTTTAAAAAATTTACAAAAAAAAGAAACAGCAATAACATTTGTGTGAATTTTCATTCTGGGATCTTTTCAGGTGGTGATTGGTGGATTTTAAAATGTCTATTTTATCCTCTGATTCTAAAACTTCATAATTTCTTGATAATTGAATTAATCATTTCTTGAAGTATAGAGTCTGGACTCTCTTTGACCATAACTTTCAGGTAGTTATCTCTTCTCAATCTGTTTTCCAGATCAGTTGATTTTCTGATGAGATAGATACTTTGTGTTGTCTTCTATTTCTTCATTGTTTTGATTTTGTTTTATTATTGCTTGATGTCTTATGAAGTCATTGGCTTGCTTCCCCTTGCAAATTCTAATTTTTAAGGAGTTATTTTCTTCCATAAGTATTTGGATCTCTTTTCCAAATTAGTTGACTCTCTTTTCATAATTTTCTTGATTTCTTGAATTACTCATTTCTTTTCCCAAATTTTCCTCAATGTCTCATTTGATTTTGTAAGTCCTTTTAAAGGTCTTCCAAGAGCTGTTTTTGGACTTGTGACCATTTTACATTTTTCTTTGAAGCTTTACAAGTAGAAGTTTTAACTTCATTGTCTTTTTCTAAGTTTGAACTTTGATCTTAGGGTTCTTTCTCTTTTTTTATACTAATTTTTAAGTGGTTTATTTCTTGACTCTTAATTTCTTGTTAGGATCAGGCTCTGTTCCTAAGGTGTTGGCGATAATGTTTCAGGCTTCAAGTTTTTCTTGTTATTTTTTTCTGAGCTCTATCTGAGGGTCTTTGTTTTTTGGTTCTTTCAGTGTTCTATAATCCAAAGCTATATGTGGTCACTGCTCCCCCAGCTACTTTGGTCAATAAGTGACCTCAGGAATTGACCTTTGGTCAATAAGTGACCTCTTTTTCACCCCAGAGCCCTGACTACAGCACCCAGTAGTGCTATCACTGCTCTTGCTCGCTGTAGTCCCTCTGTCAGCCATAAGTGTCAGTTCACCCCTCTGCCCTGGAACCAAAATTGGAGACTCTGTTCTCCTCTGAATGACCATAAGCACCATGGCCTCATCCATCTGTGACTGCATTCTCTGGCTTGTGCTTGTTTCTTGTCTGCTGCCACATCCTGGGACTATGTCTGGTCAACATACCTGGGTCCTGCATCTAGCACTAGCAAAGGGCCCCCAGACTCTTCCCCTGGTCAGCTTCCTGACTCCCGCAGGTTCTGTGGGGCAAAAATTCACGAAGCTGAGGTTGCCAGCCTACACAGCTGCCTCCAGGGCTTGTTGTTTGTTGACTTGGTGGTCTCTGCATTTCACTCATGCCAGACCACCACACCCGGAGATCAGATCTTTCTTATACTGGATGCTGTTTTACCCTGACTATTAATTATTTCTGTTGCTCTAAAATTCACTTTAAGGTATTATTTTAAGTTATTTGGTGGGGAAAGGGAGGAATTTGGGAGAACCAGGTAGTTTCCTGCCTTATTCTGCCATCTTCCTCCACTTTTCTCTCCATGATATATTTTCAAAGTAAATATCCTTTCTAAAAGCCAATTGATGTTAAATGGCTAAATAGACCTGGGACACTAGTCACAAGTGACTAATAATAGCAGGGTGGGGGGGATAAAAATAAAACAATTAATGAAGCTCAAATTGATAGTGTTAGGGAAGAGACACCCTCAAACCTCTCAGAGTGCTACTAGATTCCTGAAGGGCAGATTTAGGTAGACTGACTCTGGGAGAATAAACTTCGAACATATTTGCTATATCTAAATACCCTGGCAGAATGTGGTGTATCATAGGTGGTATCGTACTCATTGTATTAAGCTCCAGATCATCACAGAACCTACTTAAGGAGTGACCGCTTGAGAGATTAAAGTAGAAATCCAGACATGAAAAAAACAACCAACAAACAAGTAAATGAAGAATGTATATTGTTCAGATAAACTATCCAGATAGTGGACATGCAACTGGTCTTAAAATTAGTACAACTTGAGTTCAACAAGTTACTTAACCTCTCAGTATCCAGACCACACTAAAACTATAAATTGCAGAAGGTTTGCCAGTCTACATTGGTAGAGGGAATTTCATCTGAGCATAGATGAAGATGGTATAGGGAGAGTTCCCTATACTAATGAAATATATATGGACTTAAAGAAAGAATTAAATACAACTGGATGGGTCTACCATTTAGTTAGTCCATAAGAGTACAGAGCTCTCTTAGCATTTTGCAGTGAGTTGCACCCATCCCGTGACTGACTGGGGCTGGACTTTGGTTGACAAGCTAGCCCCCTTGATTCTAAGGGAGAGGGTAGAAGCCTTCAAGCGGGGAAATTGAGCTAGTACCAGTGCATGTGGGCTGAAGAGGGAGTGCCTTGGAACATCTCCCACTAATAGCAGAGTAGGGAAACAGAAGAGCAGAAGCTTGGAAGAGCAATTCCTTTGGAAGCAGGAGAGCTACAGTAATGAGGTTGCCAGCACTGGACTTTCGAATCAGGAAGTGTGTCTAAATGGATCTAGCTTTGCTTAACTCAATCAGCAGGACAGTCCTCCAAAACTTATCTTGGTAGAGTATGTATCTCTTAAAAAAAAACAACAGAAAACCCACAAGACTTATTTCAGTTTCTTTAAATATATTTACATTCCTTTTCACTTTCTCTAAGAGAAATATAGTTAATTATTGCATTACCCAATCATGTGCTTCAGTACTCAAATGTAGCAGAGAGTGACAAAAGAGGAGGGCACCAAGTCAAGAGAGAAATAGATTTTTACAGCTGCATTATATATTTTCCTGGGCAGTTCATGCTTCAGGGCTTAGAGTGAACAAAAGAACATTTATTGATGCCTTTTGCACATGAGTCAAGTTTTGGCTGTGGGAAGCTATGCAGAGCTGGCTGGCTTTGAGATGCCCTGGGTCTTGGCCACTTCCCTTCCCATTGTTTTCCAGAAGCTAGTTTGAAAGGAAAAACATTCCCCTAGAGTGGAGGAGATAAGGAAGTGGCTTGGAAAGGAGTTACCTGACCCACACAAGGGTGGAGGTTAGTGAGAAGGAATGATTAATTTTACACACTTGCATGGCACCACTACACCATTGTTAGAAGTAAACTTTTCTTTAATAGCTACTACAGATGGACAATAAACTAAGCCCAGAATTGAAAGGAGATTAAGATATAACACATTTGTGGAATTACACACAGATTACATTTGTGAAATTCTAAGCTGCTCAGCCACACAAAACCCATCTTTTCAACACCAGTATTCTCCCAGTGATACTCTATAACTATAAACTGATTTACCATTCCCACTCTAGGTTTGGGACGAGTCTTGACCTTGTGGAAAGGGCAGAAATCATGTTGGAATTAAAGGATGATACCTGTATTTTGGGCCAACTAGGTGATGAGGTGTAGAGTGCTAGGCCTGGAGTCAGGAAGACACCTTCATGAGTTCAAACCTGCCCTCAGACAGGTTTCAGATTAACTGTGACCCTGGGCAAGTCACTTAACCCTGTTTGCTTCAGTTTC
Organism: Gymnobelideus leadbeateri; assembly: GCA_011680675.1. Taxonomy (NCBI): domain Eukaryota; kingdom Metazoa; phylum Chordata; class Mammalia; order Diprotodontia; family Petauridae; genus Gymnobelideus; species Gymnobelideus leadbeateri. The sequence continues at coordinate 170,211 of WOXC01011272.1, forward strand.
TCATGGAAAAAATGAGCTGAAGAAGGAAATGGCAAACCACTGTAGTGTCTTTGCCAAGAAAACTCCAAATGGAGTTATGAAGAGTTGGACATGATTGAAGACCTATTGAACAACAATCTGTATTTTGTAGATCCCTTTTCCACTTACCCTCTTTCTTCATCTTACTTTGTCATTTGGACTTCTAGTAGAGAGGCGGTAGTGATTGTGTGATTAAGGACATGTGGTCAGTGGAGAGACTGTGTCAGTGCTGGCTAGAAGGAACCCAGGTCCAGCGGCTACGATGACTCCAGTGTTCCTATAGGTACCATAATGATCAAGGAAAGGGGAGTAGGTGGAGAAGGAGAAGCTGGGAGAGTTATCAGTCTTGGAGCAGAGATGGTGACCAGGAGCTGTGAGGTGGGATAAACTGGTTTCTCTTTTTAACCATGAGATAAATTAAGAAGTAAATGTCTCCTTTAATTCCATTCCTTTCCATTATCTGCCATTGTGTATGCAGCTGGCATTCCTCCTGTCTATTCCTAGAGATTTGGAAGAGAGATGGAGGGAAGGCCTAGGACAGGGAGATAGTTGGTAGTGATTGCCTTCACATAGGAGTTCCTTGTCTAATTTCCTTTTTTAGGTTATGATAAACTGTGTAATCTCAAGATACTTAATTGCCTTAATCTATGAATGCATCAAGAGAATGAAATATTTTACAGGTTCAGCCAGATAAAGACAGCAAATTACACATCTCAATGTTCTGAACACTATTAAATTTCATTCCCTATCAAATTTGGAACCAGGCCATAAGCAAAGCTTCTGGAGAGTAATTAGACTATTTTCAGTCTTTACTATCCTCTAGTGGCCAAAGGGTGATGCTACAGCCTACTAAAAAAGGTTTGGAAAAGGCTTCTGCTGCGAGTGCTGTTGTTCAGGAGAGGAGCTGAGCGGCCTTGACTACTTGCTTTAGTAAGGTGCCACCTATAGGGCAATTCAAATATTGCATGCAACTAATTAAAGTCAGTGACTGGCTAATTAGCAACAGTTTCTTTGTCTTCCTGGACTTAGGAGCACAATAAAAATAGTCACATGGAGAAGTCCATGTCATACATAAAATGAGCACTTTTATGTGATCCAGAGAAATGGGGCCTTGGGTTATTCTCAATCTTTTCCCTTTATGTTTTCAATTGTACAAATGAAATAAAAATATGAAAATGAAGTGTATCTCCATGATTAATTTCTTTTTAAAAAAATATGACAATAATTAATTACAACATAGTTAACTGGACTTTTGCTGAATGAATAGTTATAAATATCCCAATATTCCAGTCCTAGTCAAAGTAGAGAAAGGCTACTCCACAAGCATATGCATCAAGGAAACTGTGAAATGATTGGTGGAATGAAGGTTTTTGTTGTCCATGTTGATCTATTAGCCAAGCATCAGAAAGCTCCTGGACCTATTTGTAGTTCTTGTGCAATCAGGTGACCAGGAAGTGATGTCAATAGCCAGAGCTATTAATCCCCTGACAATTAAGCCTCTAGGATGGCTTACAATATCTTTTAAAGAAACTAGTTTAAAGAAACTAGTTTTAAAGAAACTATTTAAACTTGCATGAGAATGGAATGGGCAGTGGTTAGCATGACAAATACTAGACAAATGAGTCAGTAGTTATGGATATTCTCTTGGTTACTTTTTTTTGGTGCAGTAATAAAGTATGAGATGTCTGTACCTTTGGTAACTTCCTTTTCTTCACATACAGTGAGAATTGGTCCCTTAAATAAACTCAAACTTGTATAGTTACCAGCACAGACCTCTTCTATGTATATTTGGTCCAGTCTAGTTTCTTTATGAATCTTTGTTTTCTTCAGTACCCTTACCTTTCCTTTATAAGAAACCTGCAATTGTGATGTTGGACTCCAAATGAGGTGGCTCCATTCATTATTTTTGAGGATGTCAATGCTGATTACAAATGACCAAAGAGCCATAGCTGCTCTGCTATTAACTGCTATTAACTCTAGAAAAAACTTCAGAGGGCTCACACAGGTTATCAAAACCACAGTTAACTCTAAAAAAATAAAATAAAAACAAAATGAAACCAAAGAGATGACAGTGGTCATAAGCAAAAAAACTTTCTTTATTCTGTTGGAGGAGGGAAACTAGACACATGTGTAGGGGCCCAATCTGCTTTAGTGACTGTATAGCCCTGACAACGAGAGGTAACAGCAACAATGAGAAAAGTTTGATTTACTGTAGGACTTCATGACTGGCACACAGGTACTATAGGTGCTTGTCCAAGCTCAGAGCCACCTGGTGCTGGTATGAAATAATTCTGGGATTTTGCTGTGACTGAGATCATCCAGAGGGTGAGCTGCAAAGGATTGTTGTTATGCCAAGCTCAGGACACAGCTTGCTTTCTGGGCTTTAGCTTTGGACAACAGGGTGTCTCTCAGTAGTAAAAAGAGAGAGCTGTTCTTGGCATAGGGATCCTGAAAATGATGAAAAGTGTTTATGAAAACTTTTAGAGACTGTGTCTTTTGTCCATTTTCATACATAAATATTCTTGTGATGATTTGATTTATTGGATCTCTTGCAATGTTATATTTAATTTTCTCCACTATTTTAGTATTGTTCTATGAGGCAATACTGCTTATAGTATTTATCATACTATGCTGAAAGATTTTACAAATGTATATTCTAAATTGGTATTATCCATGGCTATCATATCACTTTGTGTGGCTAGTAGGTCAAGTCTCTTGATGATTAAGGTTTTTTTTTTTTTTTGGTTTGTTTTTGTAAGGCACTTTGGGTTTCCTTGTTATGGCAATTGATTTATATTGCTTATACTTCCATAGGAGATTGCTATAATCATTATTTATATCCTTTATCCCAACCTTTTCTCATTTTTGGCTTCAATAACTTGTTTAAACATGTTAAGTTAGGATTCTTTTAATTATATGGCATTTACTTCCTTATTTTTATTCTTCTTTTGGTTTTGTGCTAATTTTCATCTTTGCCTTAACAAATGAGTGGTATGACTACATAGTTGATTCAGGAATGATGACTATATCAATAGTCATTTCCTATCTGTTGACATACAATTAACTTCATTTTTTGTGTGTGTTATATTATTTGGTCTATAATACTATGAGCACCATTTGATTCTTTTTTTTTTTTTAAAGAAAATGTTTATGTAGTATGGATATGAGACTTTAGTATAAGCTATATCTTTGACTTTTCACACTACTTTTTCCCAGGGCCATATTTTCTAAGACTTTTTCTCTTCTCCCACCTTTTCCCCTTGCCCCTTGCTCTCCTTTGCATTGAAGTTACTGACCATCAAAATATAGAGTGATTTACTTTGGAGGATCTTACTGAATTTGTCCTAGAGTATCTTCACCTTTTCATCCTCTGTGACAGGTTTATAAAGTACTATTATTTCGTAGCAGTCTTCTTGCAAATACTTTTCATGGATATTACAATAGATGATGAACAAATAAACCATGAAATGATGTTTCTTATTATCTTACAATATATAAAAAAACTAATTTAGCTAACTCTTTTATGTGTCTCTACAAGAAGAATCCTTCCTTTTAGCCACAACTTCCTTTTGTCTTCTGGGAGAATGTAAAATGTATGTAGAGAATGCAAAATTTTATATGATTCAGTTTTTTCAATGCATTTCAACTCATTGATCATTTGTAGATGGACTAAAAATTGTCTAATTTTCAACATCTTTGCTACTCTATTCTCCATTTTGTCATTGGTTGTGGAAGCAACACAAGAAAGATGGCCAATTTGTGTGTGTGTGTGAGTTTTTGCTTTTTGGAGGGCAATTGGGGTTAATTGATTTGCCCAAGGTCATATGGCTATTTTTGTGCGCGCGTGTGAGTGTGTGTGTTAAGTGTCTGAGGCGGATCTGAACCCAGGTCCTCCTGACTCTGCTCTATTCACTGTACCACCTAGCTGCCCCTGAGTTTTTTTTTTTTTTTTATAAGCAATTGGGGTTAAGTAACTTGCTCAAGGTTACACAGCCAGTCATTATTTATGTGCGGGTACTCATTTTCTGAGGCCGGTTTCGATGCCGGGTCATCCCAACTCTGAGGCCAGCGCTCTTACTCACTGCGCCACCTAGCCGCCCCTGAGTTTTTCTTTATACTGTAAGGATATGGGGAAAATTTATTACATAAATCAATCAAACCCTCCACCCTATTTAAAGTAATTATCAATAGACTAATCCCCATATACTTTAATTAGGTGAGAACACATTTATATTAAATCAATTAATCATTAGCTTTCTACTAAGTGTTTTTTTTTTTTTTTAAGCCCTTCATGAATTAGAATGATGTTTCTAGGAAATATCTTCAGATTGGCTGAAGAAACTTGTTTATATCCTGTGGGTCATACTGGCATATTGTTATTTCTTTTTAATTTTAAAAATATTTTATTTATTCCCCACCTACATGTTAAAGCATTTTGAAACATTTAAAAAAAGTTTTATGTTACAAATTCTATCCCTCCTTCTGTCTCTTCTCTCCCCTTTCCCTGAGATGGTAAGTAATCTGCTATAGGTTATATATGTGCAGTCATGTAAAATATTTCCCATATAATCCATTTTGTACAAGAAGACTCAAAGAGAAAAATGGAAAAAGAGAGTGAAAAATAGTATGCTTTAGTCTGTATTCAGACAATATCTGTTCTTTCACTAGAGGCAGATAGTTTGTTTCATTATGAGCCCTTTAGGATTGTTGTGCATCACAGTATTAATAAACCATTCACAGTTCTTTATTGTACAATATTGCTGTCATAGTGTACAACATTCTCTTGGTTCTGTTCACTTCACTTTGCATCAATTTATGTAAGTTTTTCGAGGTTTCTCTGAGTTTATCCTGTTTATCATTTCTTATAGCACAATAATATTCCATTGCAATCATATACCACAGCTTATTCAGCCATTCCTCAATTGATGGGTATCCCTTTAGTTTCTAATTCTTAGCCAGCGCAAAAAGAACTTCTATAAATATTTTTGTACAAGTTAGTTCTTTTCCCTTTTTAAAAAAATCTCTTTGGTCAAGGAGGGGAAGGGAAGAAACAAAAACATAAACAGGGGAGGGAATAGGATGGAGGGGAAGAGACAGATAGTCATTATTACTGTGAATGTGAATGGGATGAACTCTCCCATAAAACAGAGGCAGATAGCAGAATGGATTAAAAACCATAATCCTACAATATGCTGTCTACAAGAAACACATTTGAAACAAAGAGATACCCACAGGGTAAGGGTAAAAGGTTGGAGTAAAATTTATTATGCCTCAGCTAAAGTAAAAAAGCAGGGGTAGCAATACTTATCTCAGATAAAGCAAAAGCAAAAATAGATCTAATTAAAAGAGATAAGGAAGGAAACTATATCCTACTAAAAGGCACCATTGAGAATGAAGCAATATCACTACTTAATATATATGCATCAAGTGGTATAGCATCTAAATTCCTAGAGGAGAAGTTAAAGGAATTAGAGGAAGAAATAGATAGCAAAACTATACTAGTGGGGACCTTAATCTTCCCCTCTCTGAACTCGATAAATCTAACCTCAAAATAAACAAGAAAGAAGTTAAGGAGGTGAATAGAATCTTAGAGAGACTAGATATGATGGATCTCTGGAGAAAACTGAATGGGGATAAAAAGGAATTTACTTTCTTTTCAGCAGTGCATGGTACATACTCAAAAATAGACCATGTACTAGGGCATAAAACCTCACAATCCAGTGCAGAAAGGCAGAAATATTAAATGCATCATTCTCAGATCATGATGCAATAAAAATTATATGCAATAAAGGGCCATGGAAAGATAGACTAAAAACTAATTGGAAATTAAACAATTTAATCCTAAAAATTGGTGGGTCAAACAAGAAATTATAGAAACAATCAATAATTTCATTCAAGAGAATGGTAATAATGAAACAACATACCAAAATTTGTGGGATGCACTAAAGGCAGTTCTCAGGGGAAGTTTTATATCCCTGAGTGCATACTTAATTAAAGCAGAGAGAAGGGAGGTCAATGAATTGGACATGCAATTGAAAAAACTAGAAAAAGAACAAATTGAAAATCCCCAATTAAGTACTAAATTAGAAATATTGAAAACCAAAGGTGAGATTAATAAAATTGAAATTAAGAAAACCATTGAATTAATAAATAAAACTAAGAGCTGGTTTTATGGAAAAATCAACAAAATTGACAGACCCTTAGTCAATATGATAAAAAAAAGAAAGAAGAAAACCAAATTATGAGTATCAAAAATAAAAAGGGTGAATCTACCTCCAATGACGAAGAAATCAAAAAAATAATGAGGAATTATTTCTCCCAATTGTATACACATAAATATGACAATCTTAGTGAAATGGATGAATATTTACAAAATCACAAGTTGCCCAGATTAACTGAAGAGGAAGTGAATTACCTAAATAACCCCATCTCAGAAAAAGAAATCAAACAAGCCATCAAAGAACTCCCTAGGAAAAAATCTCCAGGGCCAGATGGGTTTACTAGTGAATTCTATCAAACATTTAAAGAACAATTGATTCCAATACTCTACAACTATTTGGGAAAATTAGTGAAGAAGGAGTCCTACCAAACTCTTTCTATGACACAAATATGGTACTGATTCCTAAATCAGGAAGAGATAAAACAGAGAAGGAAAATTATAGACCAATTTCCCTCATGAATTTAGATGCAAAAATTCTAAATAAAATATTAGCCAAAAGACTCCAACAACTTATCACAAAAAATAATACACTCTGATCAGGTAGGATTCATTCCAGGAATGCAAGGATGGTTTAATATTAGGAAAACCATCAGTATAATTGAGCACATCAACAATAAAACTAGCAGAAACCACATGATCATCTCAATAGATGCAGAAAAGGCTTTTGACAAAGTACAACACCCATTCCTATTAAAAACACTAGAAAGTATAGGAATAAATGGAGCCTTCCTCAAAATAGTTGATAGCATCTATTTAAAACCATCAGCAAGTTTTATATGCAATGGGGATAAACTAGAAGCCTTTCCAATAAGATCAGGAGTGAAACAAGGGTGTCCACTATCACCCCTCTTATTCAATCTGGTACTAGAAACACTAGCAGTAGCAATTAGAGAAGAAAAAGAAATCAAAGGAATCAAATTAGGTAAAGAAGTGACCAAGCTATCACTCTTCACAGATGATATGATGATATACTTAGAGAATCCTAGAGAATCAAGTAAAAACTACTAGAGACAATAAATAAATTTGGCAAAGTTGCAGGATATAAAATAAACCCACATAAATCCTCAGCATTCCTGTACATCTCTAATGAAACTCAACAGCAAGAGATAGAAAGAGAAATCCCATTTAAAGTGACT